>JAEQBH010009237.1:0-176439 GCA_016808115.1 Tetrastigma voinierianum
CCACCCTAACCTCCACAAAAAAAAAAAAAAAAAAAAAAAAAAAAAAAGACAAGTCCAAAGAGGGCTAATGATGAATTGGTCACCTCTCATGCCCAATTCATGAGTGAGATAAGCCAACCTCCACATGAGGAAAAGACAAGTCTAGAAGAATCCATGGCTGAATAGGCTAAGTTTCAAGTTGAAATCACAAGTCTCAAGCTCAATTTATGGATGAGACAAGAGTAAATTTCCAAATTTGGTCAAAACAACTCAAGAACATGGAGGTGCAAATGAGGCAAATTGCCAAGATACTTTTAGAAGAACAACAAAAGGAGTTTGCCTAAACTTGAGGAGCCTAAAAGAGTAGAGGTAGATGCCAAGGAGCTACATGAACTAGTTGAGGAAAACTTCTTCGAAACCAAAAGGGATAAGAAAAAAAAAGTTGAGAAGAGAATTCCATATATGAATCTTTGGGGAGTGGTGCATGAGAAGTTGGAAATGAGAAAATGACTTACTGTATAAGGACGAGATTATTTCGAGTTTATGGAAATGAAAGGGCAAACTATTGTGGAGAAAAAGCCTAACTTGAAGATCTTATGCTCGTCGCTACATGTGCAATACTATTCCTTCTTAGGGAAGGATGGAGGAAAGAATCATCATTTTTTTTCGTAGTTTGAAGAGTCAAGCTGGACTCTAAAAACATAGCGCTTCTTGGGAGGCAACCTAAGCTCAATAAGTTTTTTTTTCCCTTTTCCATTTCTTAGTTAGTTTTGATTTTGTTTTTAGATAATTTGTTTAGTTTGACCAGAACAACCGCACTCAAATAATACAAGTTTTTAACACGTTTGACGAAGTTTGACCAAGTTTCAATTTCAACAATTAGTATGTGGGCCCAAGTCGACTTTTCAAGGATAAATAATTTTCAGTTGACTAAGACGCCATCTCGTAGCTCCTTGTCGAGCATGAAGTTCATAGACTTTTTGTTGAACATCAAAATCCGACTTACGGATAAAAAGTTATGGCCCTAAGAAGTTCAAACAGTAGTATTTTATCAATGTCCAAGTCAGTCGGGGGTTTTTACCAGAAAACGACCCTAAGCTCTATATAAACCTAGTTTTGTGTGCCAAATAGAACCCTAGCCCCAAAACACTCATTTTCAGCTTCAAAACCCTAGAAAATTCCCTAAGACCCGTGGACCTGAACTGGGTCGTTTCGACCCGTTTTCAGACCAATCGGGTTTTAGCCGTGGGAGACGATTCCGGCCACCATCCTTGCACACGCGCCTGCCAAGGAGAAGGGAGGGTGAGGACCTATCGCCACCCCCACCGCCAACAAGAAATTCCTGACGCGCCCGGACGGCCAACAAAACGCGCCGGCCGCCACTGCGGCCGCCTGCTCATTCCCATTCTAGGCCGACCCATACCTCCCTCCCCCCATTTTTGGACCCTCTGAACTCATTCCCTTGGTCCTTTTCTTCATATTCATCACCGTTTGAAAGATACGACGAAAACAAATTTGGCCGACGGTTGGATCGAGTTTTTCGGCCACCACCGGAACTTTTGAACCAAGGTAAGGGTACCATTGCTCGGGTCTCTGGGCTTCCGTTGATATAAAGTTTGTAAATTTTGGACGCCGGCTGTTAGTTTTCCATTTTTGGGTCATTTGTGTACTATCGAAAGGTTCGACCGAAATTAGACACCAATTGGTCAAATTAGGCAAAATCAAGTCGATTAGTGAAATCGATATTTTTATGATTTATTGAAGGTTCAATTTCGAAAAAATTAGCCTCGTGAAAAGCCCCACTCGGGGTATCTGCCCATAGGGCACACTATATAATTGGACCCGCCGAGTCCACGATAGTTTACAGTTCAAAAATGTTCTAAGACATTCGGGGGCATCCCAATGTCTTTGTTTTAGCTATTGAGCCAATGGTATTTATTATATTACAGCACTACGTTGAGCCTGAGACGATCCCGTAGGGTAAAGCAGACTGAGCATCCGTAGTCCGTGAGTGGCTTATATGTTTTAAACAAGCTAGTATTATTATGATATATAATCGCGTTAATTATTTTATATATATATTATTTGATCGAATGATTGGTTATGCATAAATATAATTATCTGCTTATATAAACAAGTTATCATTTCATGTGAATTTTGTCAAATATTTCTTAAATAATTGAAATTTTACCGAAGTTCATGGATAAATTTGTGGTATTTAAATATTTGGTACATGGATTGGAGGTTTAAACTGACTTTGAAAAAATTTATTGATTTGAGAAATGGATTTGAGATTTTTATGATTTGGCATGTTAATATTTTTAAAGTTTTACGTGTTTAAAATTGGTTATGGTGAATATTTTCATTGTGGTATTTATTTCTAAGATGAATTGATGAATTGAAATTCATCAATATATTTGATTGAGTTGTTGAAAATAAATTTATAATACAAAGACGTTGGAAAAGTATATGCGAGTATGATACTGTGTCAAGTTGTTATAAATCATGTACCATATATACCGTAGGTTCGATTCAAGATTTATATTACAAAGTTAATCGGGGTTTGCCACTGTCGTGAGGTTGGTTTCATCCAACTAGCCATATTATTTCCACGGCCGTGAGGTCGGGTTTACCCGACATTATTATCACATATTACCACTAGCATCTTCGATGTCGAGGGTCGGAGGTGTAGATTCCACAGTTTATGACGTGGGTATATGGTATGGTACATTGTTGGCTTCGGTGCAAGTTTGGCACCCATTTCAATATTTATCGTTAATGGTATTTACGGATTATTTTTACGACATGATGTTTATACTTCATGCTCAATTTTCATGTTTGAATAAATAAATTCAGGTTATAATTTTCTTTAATAATAAATTTCTAAGTAAATTTTTGAGCATGAATTTCATATCATGACTCGTATAAGCTCGGTTTTGTGAAATGATTTTGCAACTGAATCTGTAATGACACCTAATCCATAATGTACACACCAAAATGCCGTCACTGCAAGCATAATGTGAGGTTCGAGAGAGAATTTTCAAAATAAAAACATTATTTTCCTTATAAATTATGTCACTACCGAGATTTATTATCCAATGCTTATTGTTTTAAATTCGCTCCTAGGTCCGCATGCAATTGTAGAGACTCACTGCGCCACCTTACATCACTCTTTCTCGTGACACCGCAAGATTCATCTATTTATCCGTTTTTATTTTTTTGACCATTTATTTTCATTTGTGCCCCTAAATTTGCAAACACTCTTAGAATGCTCGATCTGGGCAGACAACTCATACGAGTCTTTATTATGTGTTTGTGGTTACGACTCGCGTAAGATAGGTCCGTCAGGGATTCAGTCAAGTAGTAGATCTTTATATATATATTTGAGGTATTATATTAATGCATGGCTACTTTCTTCTTAAAGTGGGTTCCATTGGACATTCCCTAGATCAGACAATGGGACTCACTAAAGTGACTACCTGGGAACTCGGGAGGGTATCCGGCTCTGGCCCTCATTTCTGACCTTGTTTGGTGTTTCTTTGATCTTACCTTTCAAGCTTAAGTTCAAAAGTTGGGTTGCAACACTAAAAAGAATGTCATGCTAAGGGATTCAAAGTTGTTTGAGAGGTTAAAATTCAAAAATGAAGCTTTAAGCATCGTGGAAGCCACGTTAGTGAAACCCCACGCCGGGGGAATGAGTCAAGGCCCCTGTTAATCGCTTTGACAAAACCTTGTTGCCGCCGTGAAACTCCACGCCGGGGGCATGAGGATGCATTCTAACCTTCTGTTTGAACCCAACCTTGGTCACGTCGAGGCGTGGCTTTCACACTGGGGTGTGACCCAAGCATCATGGAAACAACAAGTGGTGCCCTCGGTCACACCGGGTGTGACCACTTCACGCCAAGGTGTGACGTGGGCACCCACCTAAGTCTTCCTAAAACAATCTCCTTTATAGCCTCTCTCTCATTCGAACTCTCTTATCTAATACCTTGCTCCCTAAACGTCCCAAGCCCTACCTTTCTAACATCCTCTCCTTCCCTCATCTCTTCTCATTCTCCATCCGTCCCATATCCATTCTTCTCTACATACCCATCTCCACCCCTCCACAACCAACTCCAACTCACCAGTAACTTTGAATTTCCGGCATTTAAAGGATGATATCTAACTTGTCTTCAAGAGTTGAAGCTTCATGAACAAGGGTTGAAATTCAAGTAAAGGATTATTCATTCTCTACATATTTAGGTGAGTTTGGAAGTTAGAGTTTTCAAGAGAAAGGGTTGATTGGTGTTTGGTATGATTGACCTTGGTGAGCTTAGATCTCTTTGGTTGTAATTTGGGACCCTTTCAAGAGTCTTGGCGGCTTAAAAAACAAGTAGATTTTATTGTGCCCACCAAGTGCTTGTGAAAATGCCCAAGTGAACTTTTAACTTCCAATTTGCTTCAAAGTGAGTTCTTAAGCCATTCTTCGTAAAAGATAATATTTTTTCATCAAGTGGGAATTGTGTGGAGCCTAAGGGACATGTGGATTCTCATTGCTTCAAGTGGTTGATTGGGTTATATTTGAAGAGAAGTGAACTAATATCCCTTGGAAACTTCTATGGGTGGAATTGATCTTCAATGTTGATTGAGGATGTTGAATTGAGTTCTAGAGGCATGTGTGTTTTCTTGGAATTTGGGTGGTTGAGGATGGATTTGTCAATGGCATTGATGCTTATGGTGAATTTGATCTTCGAAAGCTTATGAATTGTGTATTAAAGAAGATTAAACTTTATGGATGCACAATGGAGAATTCCTCCAAGTTCAAGAAGTTTGATGCCATCGTCTTGAAAGAAAAAAATGTTCTTCCTTCCATGCCTTCATTCTCAAAGAGTTACATTCATGGAGCATGATGGAAAAACTTAATCACCCCAAGGGATTTCTCTTTCTCTTTTCTTGCTTTTTTTCACATTGAGGGCAATAACATCTCAAGTTTGTTAGATGGTGGAATTCAAAAAAATTTGGAAAACCTAAATTTTTGTATCTTCTTTCATTTTTTATTTATTTATTTAGTTGTTTGTGTTTAGTTTAGTTTGTTAGTTAGTTTGTTTAGTTTTTGTTGCTTGTGTTTTTCTTCTTTCTTTGCTTGTTTTCTATCTCATGTGAGTTTGGCCGGTGTCTATAGTAATTGTTTTGATAATGCTTTGATAGTTCCAAATGTAATGCTTTGATAGCATTACATTTATTTGATCTAGGATTTGAGGTATCTAGTGATTGTGGGAGACTTGGCATGAAGAGTTCCCTTGTTTTTCAAGAAATCATTTCTTAGTGGAACTCGTACACTCTCACACTTGGTTCCGACCCCTTTTTCTCAAATTGAACTTGCCTTTAGAGACCTTAACTTCTATAGTGATGAGACACCTCCATAAAGAGGGCCAATGAGCCCTACCTATGCAAAAACAAAAGAAAACAAAAGTAAAAAAGAAAAAGAAAGAAAATGGAAAAGGAAAGAAAAAATATGAAAAAGAAAAAGAAAGAAATAAGTGAGTTAACTCAAAAGTAGGTGTTTTTGTTTTCTAGTTGAGTGTTCGGGGATGAAGCTCAAGGAACTTAATGCTCTATGTTCAACCATCCGATGAGTCAGCCAATGGATCTCTCCACAGAACACTTTTCTAGAACTCCTTAGCATTGCATCCTACTACCCAGTTATGTGTTGAATAAAAGGTGCGTTCTCAACCTATTTTTTTAATCTCTTTCAAATGAGTGAGTTTAATTTGGTAAAAGAGTACTTTGGAACCTTTGTATACATCTGAGATCTAAAATATAACTTTCACCAAGTTTCTTTAGAAAAGGTTTATCGAGTTCGGGGGCAAAGCTTCGCTCGATCACCATACCTTTAGTCATTTCTGCCCTTAGGATTTTAAATGTTTTGGGATCTCATTTTGGCTAACATGTTTTCATAGAAAATTTTCAATGTGTTCTTTTAACTTGTTGTTAGCACCTTTATTTACTTGAGGACAAGCAAAGAGTTAAGTTTGGGGGTATGATGAGTATCTTTTATACTCATTTTATCTCCATCTTTTGCTTAATATTTTGTAGTTTTATGATATAAATAAGTGTTCTAATGCTCTAAATGCTCATCTTTATGATTAGGTCAACCATTGGGTGCATCAAAGTCAAAATGAAGCAAAGTCCAAAATCAGCAACTCAAGCACATGTAGCATGCAAAGAACATTTTCAATTTTTTTGTCTCTCATGATGACATCCATGGCCTCTTCTGGTAATGTGGGCACATTCTAGACTTCGAGTTTTCCATAGAGCCAAAGTTTACCTAATTCGAGTCCTGATGAGCAAGATACAAATATCTGGAAGCAAAGGAGGAAAAACATGCATGTTGTGAATAGTGTTCACGAGGTGTGAGTTTTTCTATGACTGAGAGGTACTGAGGCATCCCCCAAATATCGTAGTTGACGCTGCGTGACATTTCGATCGCCGGGCACCATTTTTGGGGCCCAACATGCTGATTTGCTGATTTTTGGCCCATTTTGAGCTCAAACTCGAGGACTATAAAATGAACATTTTAGGGCTTTAGAAACAAGTCCCTTTTGGTGGAAACACCTTAGGGCAAGACTCTTTTGGGAGAAAATCAGATTTTTGTGCTTGATCAAGAAGAGAAGAAGATTGAAGAGAAAAAAGGCTACCATATGCACATAATTTATTTTCTTAACTTTTCATGCCTTCCTTATATATCTATAGTTTATTTTCAATTATAATGTAGCTAATTTGATTTTCTTAGGGCTAAAATGTATGAGCTCTAAGTTTAATGGATGAATGTTTATTTTTCACCATTGTTGAGTATTTAATTGCTTTAATGCTGTGGGTATATTACAATATTTGCATGATTTTGTGGTTCGATTTGAGATTGAGAAGTGATGATTGAATTATACCATGGATGAAATGCCATTTAATCGCCATGAGATAGAGATATAAATGATTAAGGTAGTATTTGTTTCTAGGTTTACTGCAGATCCTTAGTTATGATGGTTTCGAGGTAAATATATACTCTTTTCTAAGGTCAGGTGGATGCTTGAGAAAGATTCACATATACATTTGTGAAATCACCATCTTCATATGAAAATAAGCATTGATTGATTGAGTTATGAAGTTCATGCATGATTGTTTTGATCAAATCTTTGCCCTAAGGCTTTTTAGGTCGTTTTAGGTTGTTAGTTTAGGACTTTGCATGCTAGATAGCTTGATTTTCTATTTTGATTTTCAATCTTTCATTTGTGTCATCGAAATAGAGCCTAAGCTAAATTAGAATTGGTAATTAATAGGTCAATCATCATGGGATGATATTTTTACTTTCATTATATTACTTGTACACGACGCGTGCACTTGCGCACTTAGGCATTCATATTTTCATAATAGTCACCTAAGCTAAATATTTGAAGTATCGTATCTCACCTTCTTTCTTTTCGCTTCAGATTCTCGAGGGACCAATCTGAAAAAGAACTTTTGTGAGATGTTTAGGCAACCATTTGTGGGGAAAAAATAATGAACATATATAATAGTCATTTTAATGGGTTTGGATTGACTTGAATGTAAATTATTCGTCCCCTTTTTCTTTCTTCATACCAAAATAAAAGTAAATTTCCTCTGCTCTAGTGAAAAATAATTCAAGATTATACAAACTTTACATATTTCTTTTATTCAAGTTTAAGTAAAAGATTTACCAAAATTTTATTTCCAATGGAAATTAGTAGTTTTACCGAAACAAAGAGTTTGGAGGGAGTTCCCCCATATCTCATTAGACTCATCATAATTACTCTTCATACCACATAGGCACACACACATATATATAATTCATCCTAATCCCTCCAAGTAGCTGGATGAGATCGCTAATCAACTTAATTCTAAACTTTAAAAAAAAAAAAAAATAGAAGTATAATAATAATAATAATAATAATATAATACTAATAATAATAGTAATATTAATAATAATAGTAGTTATAATAATGATAATACCAATAATAATAATAACAACAATAACAATAACAATAATAATAATAATAATAACAATAACAATAACAATAATAACAAAAATAGTTATAATAATAATAATAATAATAATAACAATAATAATAATAACAACAATAATAATAATAACAATAATAATAATAAAATAATAATAATAATAACAATAATAATAATAATAATAGCAATAATAATAATAACAATAATAAAATAACAATAATAATAACAATAATAATAAACAATAAAATAACAATAATAATAATAATAATCAGTAATTGAATAAATGTACCATACCGGAGTTTCTGTGTAACTCTATCTTTTTATTTATGATCTCTATCAATCCATATTGCTGCTTTGAGTTCCTCATATCTTCTATGAAATCTTGCCTTCCTTCTATCCTTTCCATTTCAAATGCATTTGGATTGCATGCCAAATATTGAAGAGCAGTCATCGAGTCTTGATCTTTTTCTTTAATCAAACATGGGTAACTCTTCGCAATGAAGTAGGCTAAACCTATTTCATGTAAATTTGCAAAGATAAAAAAGAATAATAAATAAATTAGTTCCATCCCACCAAATAGTTTTTGAAAAGAAAATATGTAGATATATAATTAATTGCAACGCTATTAGCATTATAGCATGTATTTCATGTGTATTATGAGCTTACGCTAAAATCACATCTTAATCATTCAAATTTATGCTAAATCCCCTGTCGGGTTATATTTTGCAGATAATGAAAGAAAAGCAAGTAAACGGAGTAAAAATTGTGAAGAATTGAGAAATATTGCTGATATAGAGCTGATGTCACGACATCCAAGAAGTCTTGCTGAAAGTTTGATTGCAGTGATGTCACGACAACACTATTCCAATGTCATGACATCCAAATCTTGTTGAATTCTCCTTCTCTGTGATGTCACGACATCAGAGCCTTTGATGTCGTGACATCCATTGTCGAGCTTTCTAGAAATTTACTATTTTTGACCCTTTTGTGACCCATTTTCCGGAGAGACTATTTAAGCTCATATTTTTATGTTTATAAGGTTCGATTTTGGCTAGAGAACACCATCTTTAGGGTTTCTCTCATTCAAAGCTTGAGTAAACTTAGGGTTTTTTATTCTTGTTCATACTACCTTAGATTTGGAGTTGTTCTTGGAGATTTGATCAACTAGAGGGCCTCATTATTACTTGGAGCAAAGTTTGAAGAGTTCTTCATCTCTTATTTGTTTTGTTTCTCAAAATCCATGCACTCTCTTCTCATTTCTTTCATTATTATGGTTGTAATAAACTTGATTTGGATGGATTTGTGGATTGTAATGAGTGGCTAAACATCCTCTAGGGTTGATTGTTGGATTTGATGTTTGATTTATACTATTTTTAGAATAGTTTTGTGGAAACAAATGTAAATGATGCTGCATTAGCAAAATCTGATATCATTTTCTTCAATGATTTGTAGGGAAACTGTTTGGCACTCACTTGCAATACACCTAGGGTTCAAAGCACACAGAAATTAATCCCAGATCTAAGTTTAATCAAATGTTGATCTAATTGAGAAATGAGTTGAACTTAATCAGTTAAAGCGTAATGAATGTCTAGTAGTAAATGGATTCTATTGGGGTAAAACATTAATTAACATTAGGAGTCGTATAAATTAGCGTGACCAATAGAACACTTAAGGAATAATTGCCTTAGAAAAGTATCACAACTTTGCGTTCTCTTGGAAAATCTTAGAGAGATAGATTAAATTTTTTGTTGTTGGGAGGTTTCTAGGAAAGAAATATAATGAAATATTCGTCGGTTATGTTTATTAATTTCTTACATTTTTTTTTCCTAGGATTTTTCATGAGGCTATTTTTTGAATTTATGTTTACCTCTCACATTTTAAGTTTTCTATCTCATTACATTAAATTTGGTTGAGTATAAATTAAAATTGAATTTTTACCCAATTTGCAATATTTTTAATGTTTCCTTTTTCACAATATTGCTTTAACAATTTATGTTCATGCTATTTATGATTATTTATAGCATCATATTGGGAATAAAATTATTAGTATTATTGTACTTGGGTAAAATTGAGAAATATTGATTGCTTATGAACTTGCCCATCTTGGTCTAAGCATGTTGGATATTTTCTTTGGAATTGATGTTGCAATTGTAATTTCTCCCGTCTTGCGCATCAATTTTGCTAAGATCCATACTGACACGTAAGTTTCAAGTCCCATCGACATTTTATTATTTGGTAGGATGTTTGGGCTTTGGTGAAGATTTCACTATGTCATGAACCACAATTCTTACTACCCTATTGGTGGAAATCGACGCATTGGTTGTGACGGCTCATGAATCGTTTCTCGACATGGCGCTACAGATGCTTGTTAATTCCTCACTACTCGAGTTCTTGTGGGGTGAAGCTTTGAAAACTAAAGCTTATATTTTGAACCAAGTGCCTATTAAGTATATTCCTAAGACTCCGTATGAGCTATGGTTATAGAAGAAGCCTAGTCTTCATTACTTCCACGTCAGTCAGAAGGTGGAAGTGAGATCGTATTAACCCGCAATCCAATAAACTTGATCTAAAGACCATCAGTGGGTACTTTATTGCTTATTGTGTGGGATCAAGAGGTTCCAGGTTTTATTGTTGTTGCATACCACTAGAGTGATTGAATTAGATCGAGCTATCTATTTTGAGGATGATACTGGTACAAGCCAAGGGCTAAGAGAATTTGTGTTCAAAGAACAACTAGTTTTTATTCTTGTGCCTATTGCTTCCGCTCTAATCTCTAGCCCCTGTCGACTTCTCAACATCCGGGAGCGCTACTCATCGATGATGAACTAATTGAGGATGTAGATCTAGTAGCCCCAAATGTAGTCATGGATATACCCTTGAGGAGGTAAGAGAGGGCGCGTAGGCTCGCAATTTCAGATGACTACATTCAATACTTACAAGAGCATGAGTATGATGTGGGTGATGCATCAAATCTAACTACCTACAAAGAAGTCATTGTTAGTCCTCAATCCAACTTTTTGGATCGATGCAATGAAAGATGAGATGACTTCCATGTCACAGAATAAAGTGTGGAGCTTGGTAGATTTTCCAAATGGTTGCAAACCTATTAAGTGCAAATGGGTGTTCAAGACCAAGCGCGATGCCAAGGGACATGTAGAGAGATATAAAGCAAGATTAGTGGCTAAGGGTTACAATCAACGAGAAGGTATTGATTTTAAGGAAACCTTCTCTCCCATGTCCTCTAAAGACTCTCTACGCATTATTATGGCTGTAGTGGCTCATTTTGATTCGGTTGCATCAAATGGATGTGAGGATAGTCAATGGAGACTTAGTTGAGGATGTTTACATGTCTCAACCTATTGGTTTTGAGGAAGTTGGTAAGGAACACATGGTTTGTAAACTCCAAAAATCCATTTATGGTTTAAAGTAGGCTTCTAGGCAGTGGTATCTCAAGTTTGATGAAATTGTCACCGCCAATGGTTTCAAGGAGAACATCGTTGATCAATGCACATATATGAAGGTCAGTGGGAGCAAATACATATTCTTGGTTTTATATGTTGATGATATTTTGCTCATACCTAACAGATAATTCGACATGTTGGTTGAAACAAAGCAATTATTTTTAGCCATTTTGATATGAAGGATCTGGGAAGCATCTTATGTCTTGGACATATAGATACTTCGCTATAAACCTAGTGGCATTCTGAGATTGTCTCAACAGACGTATATTGAACGCATTCTGAAAAGTTTCAATATGCAATCATATTCTTCTAGTAAGGCACCAATTGTAAAGGGTGGCAGATTTTCCAAAGGCTAATGTCCTCATAATGATATTGAGAGAGGTAAGATGAATGCAGTCCCATATTCTTCAGTTGTGGGTAGCCTAAGTATGATCAAGTATGCACACACCTTGATATTGATTTTGTTGTCAACGTGTTGGGTAGGTACTTGAGTGATCTTGGTCAAAGCCATTAGAAAGTGGCTAAGAAAGTTTTGCGGTATCTTCAGGCTACCAAGAATTTATGTCGACATCGGCGCATCGACACTCTTAAGGTGGTTGGTTTTAGTGATTCTAATTATGCAGGCTATGTGGATGATAAAAAATCCACTTCTGGTTACATCTTTATGATGGCTAAAGGAGCAGTTTAGTGGAAAAGTGTCAAATAGACACTTACAACTTCTTCTACCATAAAGGCAAAGTACGGGTGTTGGGCGAGGTTATCATTATGCTATATGGTCATGGGAATTCATTTCAAATTTTGGAGGTTGTTCACTCCATTTCTCGAATGGATGCCGAAAGTAGCACCCGAACAACATCAATTGCAAACTCAATCTCTCTGAGGCAATCTCGCAACTCCTCCTAAACACATCAGATAGTCACTAACTATGTGGATGTCTCGGCTAAACTAGGCTCGCTTTCTTGTTTATCACATACGCCAAGTAGGCTTCAATAATCCCCTTTCGAACCATCGCTCTAGCAAGAATGTGGATATCACATTAGAGAGGTGGTTCGACCTCTCGCCAATAAAAGTCACTTCCGTCACTGTCCTTAAGGCCACTCTCATTCTACAATCAACTACCACTGGGTGTCGATAACCAACGAACCCCAACATCACATCAAATCCTTAAATGACAACTCGATCAAATCTCCAAGAAATTCATACGCTCGTATTTTGATGGGACAATCTCTATAGACTCTATTCACAACAACACTATTGGGGCCTGAACTTTCCATGCTTACCTATTAAGACCGACAAGATCCGCATCAAAGTCACATCATCCTTTATATGCAAATGCAATGCATGCAATAAACAATTTCAAAAATCATTTCAAAAAAAATTTTCAAAATCATTTGTAGAACCGCCTAAACCTAGGCTCTAATACCACTATAAGTAAGCACCCCTTTCCAGTCCGAACCCGATTGGTGGGTCCGAACAGGATTCGTATGCGCTAGCCGAATTCATTTATCAAACATATTTCATTTAGACATTTAAAAGCCCCCCCTTTTTTTCTTTTTCAAAAATTCCGGTAGCATTTTTAATCGTTTCGGTAGACCCATACATTTTACATTTAACCAAAATATATTAACTGATTTTTACTGAACGGAAAGGCAAAAGTCAGTTCAGATATTTGTTCTCAGATGCTTTGAACGGGCGCTTCACAAGACAAAACTTGATATTTCATTTCTTTTAATTTTTTAGTACTTCAGAATATGTATTATAAGCACCAGGATTTATGTGCAAGTCCTATGTTCTCATGGCTGTGTTCATGATCCATAATTCTTAAGTTATGTTGATAAGAGAATAGCATAGTAAATATCAGTTTCTCATTAGAAACTATGCCAATTTCTTTTATAGTTTATATATTTAATTTTCTATTTTTTATTTTTGAATTTTAATGTATGGTCAGTAGCAGCCCTTTACAACAACGACAACTTATCGTTGAGTTTCTAACAGAGCTTCTAGCATATGCAAGAAGAAAGATGCCTCAGTTGCTTATATTGGTTTGAGCCCAATTTTCATTTTCCACATCACTATCAAACTTTTGTGTATTTAATTGAAAATACATGGCGTTATTTGTTTACAATGAAACCCTAATGCCAGACCATTCATGACTCAACATCCGTGATTGAAAGAATGTCGACTCGCTTGATGAAATATTTCATCCGAAATTCTCATAAGGGTATCACAATGTTAATGATGATGCCTTTTTCAACTGACGGCCGGAGTACGTCGGTCGCTGGGCCGTATCAGATCGGCCGCGAACCGATCTGGCAGCTAGTGTTGTTAAGCCCCTACAAAAACAAAAAAGAAGAAGGGCTGGCGAGGGCTTCGTCCGTGGCCGCTCCGATGCCCAAGTCGGCCTTCTCCTCAGAGAAAAGATGGACCGCTAGAGGGCGAAAAAAATGCACACCTTACCGATGGGGTGGCCTCGTATTTATAGTATACGTTTTCCCAATCGAGGGTAGTAAGGATTCTTTTCCTACTGATGGATATTTTCATTTTTTTTATCGGGAGCATCGGATGATCATGATATCATGAGTAGTTTATCGAGAATTATCCTCCTTCCTTATCGGGTGAGATCCGCCATTTCGTACGAGGCCGGCTTGGGCTGAATTATCCTATTTTCCCTATCGAGAGATTTAATTCCACTCAGAGGATGGGCCTTCCAAATTATCCATGACCGGTCATGAAATGGGACTTAGCCTTCTCGGGGCCGGCCCGGGCCCGGTGTTTATCAGGCGCTGCCTCTTCGGGTTCTCGCAGGGCCTCGCGAGCCCATTTTTCAAACCCTATCGCCTGCCCCCAACCCTTGTGTACAAGTAGTATAAGCAAGGGTCAGAACGTTTCTCGTGATTCGATGCAATCGTCACGTGTCCGCCTGGGCCGGGCTAGTTGGGCTTTGTCAGTCAGCCTTATGGGTCCAGGATAATGATGACTTCGTTTTCACGCCATTTCTTCCACTTCTTTCGGGCTTTCAAGCTCTTCCGTTGCACACCCTCCGACCGTCGCCTGTGTGCCCTCGATCCTCGAAGCCTTTTCAGCTCTTTAGCTGAGTCCCGGACTTCCTTTTCTTTAGTGTCCGAACCTTCAGAAGTGAGTCCTTTCCCCGGCGCCTTCGAGATGTTTTTCCGTTTATTCCCCTGACCACGGCATTTTTCTCTTTAGTGTCTTTTCGAGCAATACATCGTAGCGCTAGGCTGGGGTCAAGTTTTGTTTTCACTACTTGCTATCACCACGGGTCCAGCCGCTTCTTCTCCGCTAGATTGAGGTGACTCTTCTACCGTTGTTTCGGGCCTCGAAGCGTGCCGGCGCGCCCACCATTTCACGAGTCGATATTCGAGATGCCCTGTGGGAGCCCCTTTCTCAACAAGGGTAAGGGGAGAATAGACCGCATTAAGTACCTGGGATCAGAGTACTAAGGTCCGCTGCAATGCTCTAGCGCTGGGATCCCAAAGAAAACGAACCCTCAGATGGGGCCACTTTTTCAGCAAGTATAGGCCTCTCGTGTCCAAACCGGTCCGGTCCCCGACATTTTGACTTTACGCGTGGTTCCAAAGACCTAAGATGGTATGCTTTGAAGTGGCCTTCGATAATCTGGGCTTCACTTCCTCTCGCACCCTTTATAAAGCCAGAAGACTTCAATGTATGTCCTTCTCAACTCTCACCCACCGATGGGGTATTTGCTGGGCTATTGGTTTTCTTTTAGGACAAAATGGTGTTCCTAGTGCTAGCCCCGTTTCCTTGATCTTTTAGCGCGAAGGAAACCGCCGAGGGCTTCCTTTATTTTTCCGACGTTCCGGTGCTCCTCTGATGATTTCCGACCTTCCCTCTTCCCATAGGCTTCGAAGGAGCGCATTTTGTTAGCAAACAGAATTTGGAATAAGGACCTCTGACAGATGACACCCTCGTTCCAGCTTACCTCGACTACCCCGAGAATCTACGCAGAGTATCGCTGTTTCGTATAGTCTTTATGAGAGGCTACTCCGCATCTCTTGATTCTCGCTTTGTTCGCGTGTTTCGTGCGCCGACCCGACATCTCAGCCCCGAAGATAACGCTCAAGCGCAGGGCCGGGCCGAAAGTGTTCCCCACGCCTCCTGGCCCGAGCCGATCAGCCTGATATTCCGGCTCCGAGCTCGAGGTCTATCCATCTCGCTGCTTCAGGCCTCGCCTCTTCCACTATGCAGCAAATCTTCCATCGTGCCTCACGCCAAGCCCTACCAAGGAGAGCTTCGCTCGAGTGGAGATGTTGTCTCGAAGTCCCGCTGAAACGGAAAACTTCTGGGACTAAGAAAGACCTTCCCATTGGGGCAAGGTTCGAAATCAAGGCTCTTTCCCCTTCTACCCACGCTCGAATACCGGGGCAGGTGTTGTCGCCTCCGGCTGAGGTCCCTAAAGCTTTGAGTTCGCAAACCCGCTCTGGCTCTGCTACAAAGGCAAAAGGCTCTCTGTGAAGGGCCGCTGAAAGGTACCGCTTGGAGGTCATGCCCATCATCGCTTGGAACCCCGCCAGGAAAGTGTTAAGTCACCTCTCGAGGGCTAAGAATCTGAAGAGGAAGAGCTCCGAGATCGGGCGGGAGATGGCGTAATTCTTGCTCCTCAATGTTGTTATACAAGGCCATCTCGTCCATCCTTAAAGATTCTGATCTTAAGAGGCTCAGCGCTACGCTCGTCGAGGAGGCTTTGGCTCTATCCTCCGGGTCGCCTTCCTCGTAGTCTCTATATCCCGTCAGTGGTCTCGATTTCTACATGATTTGGGTGTTGATCTTGTGTTGGGTACTGATCTTGCATTGGATGTGGGCAAGGTGGCTACTCATTTGAAGAGTTTGGCCAAAAAGGCCAATCTAACCGAGCTCATGCCAAAGCCACCCGAGTTTACAAGGGGAGGGTGGCTCTAACTTCCTCGAAATGCTGTTGTGGACGGTGCAGTACGACCGAGGAGACTAAGTGAAGCTTAAGTCCGATGGAAGCATACCACATCGATGCGCACTCCGCCAAGGGTAGAGAAGACGAGGCTAGAAACAACAGGGCGGTCGAAGTCGAGCCTCGGAGGTTCGACGAGTCGCAGCTGTACAAAAGCAGACTTGGCTGGAGCCGTGGACGCGTAGCCCCCAAGATGAGCTTCGATGGTCGTGGATGAGCTTCTTACGTCCCGTAGCGAGTCAGCGGGGTCTCAAGAAGAGTCAGCATGACAGAGCACCAGCCGCTGCTACATCACGCTGGGGATGGAACTCGTCATGCAGGCTTTCGAGGCTCTTAAGATCCGCGAACGCCTCGACTAAGAGTGTCGTGGGTCGAGGGACCTTCATCATCAAGTAACTCGGGTCACTCAGGGACGGTTACAGTGGAGATCGAGGGACAAGGCCCTCGTACCAATGGCTTCTAGGTGGCTCGCCGTATATGTCACACGCCTACCCAGCTCGCCTTCCACTTAGATCTTCCTAACGACGAGGAGTGCGTATGAATCCCTCCTGCACCATCTCGAGGACCGATACTCCCGCCGAGGCCCACTCCCTTCGCCCTCCTCCCCGTCCTTCCTCCATGTCCGATCTCCGCGCATATCTCGCTTGCTAGTTGTTTTTTTTTTTTTTTTTGCTGGGCTTGGAACTCAGGACATATGTAGCCTTTTCCTTAATGAATATTCATTTTTTATTTCACCGTTTTTGCTCTACTGCGGCACTTCAAGGCCGTCTCGCATGGACCTAATCAACTTTTAAGCGTCCAGCCGAGCGCCGAGCTCTTCAACCGGAAGGCTCGCCCCCGCGCGAGGCCTTGGCTGGGTCGAATAAACCGGGAGCCGAACGGAATCTTCGGGTCGCATGGCCCGAGTAGAGCGGCCGAGCTCATCAAACCGAGCCGCTAGGCTCCTCGGCACTACAGCCTTACGGGTCAATAGCCCGAAATGAACCTGACTTTAGCCGCATGGTCTCAGAGTAGCTCGAGCTCACAACCGAGCTACTAAAGCCCTCGGCGCCGAGGTCGCACGAAATAATAGCCTCGAGTTGAATCGACTCTTGTAGTCGCATATTCGAGCAGAAAGTAGTTGAGTTCACAACTGAGTCATAGGCTCCCGGCGCCGAGGCCAGCCATACGGGCTTAATAGCCCGAGCCGAACTAACTTTTAGGCCGTACGGCCCGAACAAAGTAGTCGAGCCCGTCAAACCGAGCTACTAGCTCCTGGCGCCGAGGCCTCATGGACTGGAATAGCCCGAGCCGAATCGACTCTTGCTGCATGGCCTCGAGCGCGTGAGCATCGGAGCTCGGGCCAAACCAAGATGACGGGCTCCCCGCACCGAGGCCGCATGGCCGACAGTCGCCGAATCGACTCCAGTCGCATGCCCGAGCGTAGCCGAGCTCGCCAACCTGGTGCCACTAGCTCCCGCGCTAGGTCGTATGGGTCAATAGCCCGAGCTGAACCGGACTCCCAGTCGCATGGCCCGAGCGAGTAGCTGGAGCCTGTCAAACTGGGTTACCGGGTCCCGGCGCCTGAGGCCATACTGCCAACAAACAGTCGAACTCGACTTTGGGGGCAGCTGGCCCGAGTAGAGCAGCTGGGAGCCTGGCCAACCGAGCCGATGGGCCCCGGCGCCGAGGTGGCCTTACGGGCCGACAACCCGAGCCGAACCGACTCCCAGGCCGCATGGCCCGAGAGTAGCGTCGAGCTCACAACCGGAAGCACACCGAGCTCCTAAACAGGCCTCATGGTCACACCGAGCCGAACCGACTCTTAGCTACTACGGCCCAAGAGAGTAGTGGAGCCGCCATCGGGTCGCTAGGCTCCCGGCACAGGTCAGATGGCCGACAGCCCGAGCCGAACCGACTCAGTCGTACGCACCCGAAAGGCAGCAATGAGTTCACTAAACCGAGCCATTCGGGCTTCGGCGCCGAGGTCAGACACACACAAATGAGCCGAATCGACTCTTAGTCAGGATGGCCAGCAGAGTAGCCGAGCTCGTTAAACTAAGCTACCGCCTCGGCGCCGAGGCTCCATAGCCGACACTCGAGCCGAATCGACTCTTAGGCCGCGATGGCCTCGAGCAGCAGTAATTGAGCTCACCAACCGAAGCATTAAAGTTCCTAGCGCTGAGGCCGTACGAAACATCAATTGAGTCGAATCCTGAGACTCTTAGGTCAGCATTTGGCCGAGCAAGAGTAGTCAGCTCACAAACCGGAAGCACGGGCCCCGGCGCCAGCCGTATGGGCCGACACCGGCCGAACCGACTCCCCAGTCGCACGGCCCGAGCGCAGTAGCCGAGCTCATTAAACCGAGCCACCGGGCTCCTGGGCCACGAGGTCGTGACGGATTCGACCAACTCGAAATAACTAACTCTAGCCGCACGGCCCGAAAGGGCAGTAGCCAGCTCACAAACCGAAACGGGCTCCCTACACGAGGCCGATGGGCTTAATAAACAGCCGAACTCGACTTCAGTCGTGACAGCTCGAGTAGCTGGGGCTGATTCTCACAAACCGGGGAAGCATCGGGCCTCTCGCGCCGAGGCCTCATGGACCTAATAGCCCGAGCCGAATCGACTCTAGTCCGCATACCGAAAGGGTGGTAGCCGAGCTCACTAAACCGGAGTCAGCAGTTCTCCGACGCTTAAGGTCAGATACGACAAATGAAATAATCGACTCTAGTCGTATATTCGAAAGGTAGAAGTCGAGCTCGCCAACCGAAGCACGGGCTCCCCGGCGCCAGCCGCTTCACGGCTAGCCTCGAGCCGAATCGATTTCAGTTGCATTTGCCTCGAAGATGTTAGCTGGTACCGCCAAACTGAAATTACAAGTCAAGGTTGAGGCCTAACGCTTAATACCGAAAGCCGAACCGACTTCAGTTGCATGACCTAAGCAGAGTAATTGAGCTTGTCAAACTGAGCTACTGGGCTCCTGGTGCTGAGGCCATATTAGTCAATAAACGAGTCAACTCGACTTCAGCCGCACGACCGAGCAGAGCAGTTGAGCTCACAACCGGAGCTACCGGGCTCTCGCGCCAGGCCTCACGCTTACCAGCTTGAGCCGAACCGACTTCAGTCGTATGGCCCGAAAGCGCAGTAGCCGAGCTTCGCCAAACCGAAAGCACGGCTCCCGGCGCCAGTCAGATGGGTCGACAACCGAAATGAATCGACTCTTAGGTCGCACGGCCCGAGCAGCAGTAGTCGAGCCTGGCCAACCGAGCTACCGGGCCTTCTAGCACCGAGGCCTAATGGGCCGAATAATATTCGGAGCCGAACCGACTTTAGGCCGCACGGCCCGAGCGCAGTAGCCGAGCTCGCTTTCAAACCGAGTCGCCGCACCGAGGTCGTATGGGTCGAATAGCCCGCAACCAAGCCGCAGCTTTGTGGGAGCCGAGGCCTCGAAGTTGAAGAGATCTCGGCAGACCGAGTCACACGCGTACCGCTCGACTTCCAATTCTGAAAGATGGTATCTTTTACCGCCGGGTTCATGAGAATCGAAAACGATCACACAGTTTCCGAAAGTGTTTTAGCCTTCTTATAAATGACGCACTCCATCATATGCGGAGCCTATACTTCAATCTTCTCGTCCTTCTTCGTGTGCAACTCCGAATCGGCATTTAAATGAAAGCCAGTTTAGCTTGGTCGCCTTCGCAGGGATCCGCCGTGGATCCCTGCTCACCCCGCGCCCCGCCCGGGTCAGGTTTTCCTAGTCTCCCTTTATGGAGTCAGGTTATCCCCGCCTTCGTGCTGTGGATGTCCGAGAGTGGCAGCACGCTTCTCAGACGCTTTCTATTTTCTCCTCTTTCTTCTCTACCCTCTTTCTTCTCCTTCTCCTTTTCTTCATCCTTTCTTCCTCATCTCATTCTCCCTTTTTCCTTCCTTTTGCCTTTCTCTTCTTCTCCTTCTGACGCACAAACTCTTTCCTTCCCTTTTTTCTTTTTCTCCTCTTTTCCATCTCGTTTTCCTTTCCTCTTTCTTTCTTGAGGATTTTTTTTGAGGGAACCAAGCTCAGACAATTTGTTTCGAGATGTAAGGAATGACACTACTGATTGTAATCACTGTACCTTATTATAATAAAGAGATGTTTTATTTTTCGAATCTTGATTAAGGCATTCGATGTACGTAACCCTCCATATCTCCCCGACTATGACGTCCGGACGGATAAACCACTAAACACACAAGCTCATTAATCGATAATACTTTATTTTAAGATTACAACCTGAGGCCGCCTACCGACATTAAAACGCCATGTGCTCAAAGATTCCAAGTAATGAGGTAGAATTTTTCCCCTTCCGTCCTGGGAGCCTCGTGAATTGCCGTGTCCGACACACTGAGTCACCATATAGGGGCCTTCCCAGTTGGGTCCTAGTTTTCCATGCGCTAGATTCTTCCTCAAGCATAGGAGCCTTTAGGACCAGGTCCCGTGTCAGAATCTCCGGGCTCGACTCGTCAGAATACCTCACCGTCTTCCTTTTCGTAATCTTCCATGCTTTAGACCTCGCTTCACGCTTTTCTTCTAGAGGTATAGATTCAGAGAGAGCCTCACACGTGTTCCATGCTACCAATCTGATCCTCGGGATTTTAATCGACTGACGGTGCTATCGCTTTCAAGGTCGAAGGCTAAGGTGAAAGTGGTTTCCTGGGTTGCTAACCTGCGTGTAGTTCTATATGCCCATAACACCTTGGGGAGGTTTTCTACCCATTTGCCTTTAAGATCTTCCAATTTGGTCTTCAATGCTGCCTTAAGGGTTCCGATGGTACTTCGCCCTCGACCATTAGATTTCATGGGATGTCGGACTAGTAATAATTTTCGATCCCGAAGCTCAGCACAAAAAATCCTTGAACTCGCGTTAACAAATCGCTTTCCATCACTCGACACCAGCCTTGGATACCTCAAACTCCGTATATTATGCGCGCCACACAAAAATTGCAGATCTTTGTTCGTGGGATTGTAGCCAAAGGTTCTACCACCCCATTTGGTGAAGTAGTCCATCAAGTAACGACGATGAATTTGTATCGTCTCTTCCCAATGGGCAAAGGCTGGTCCCAATATATCCAAACCCCATTGTTGGAAAGGCTAGGGGCTTATGACTAACGTCAGGGGCTCAGATGGGAGGTGAGAGATTTGAGCGTGCTCCTGGCAAATCTTGCATTTCCTGAATCCAGGGCTCTGGCCAAGGCTCGAACATTGTAGCCAATATCCATGCCTCAACACTTTCCCCCGCTAATGCCCGAGTCTGATATGATTTCCGTACACGCCTCGTGTACTTCCCCGAGTACGTAGTCCGTGGTCTTTCCTCACGATGCACTTAAGGATGTGTGGAAAACTTGTAAAGGCTTCCCATGAGGAACCCGGGTCGACCTCGCTCGACAGAAGCCTCTTTCTGTCGCCGAGTAGACGTCCGTCTATTGGGCAATCCCAAACGGGCTCAGAACCAAATTGCTCGGACTATCACGACTTCCTCACATAGAGATCTATAGAAGGTTCTACAAGGTATTCGACAGGCGTTAGTCTACTGAGGTCTTCTTGTGAGGCTATCGCTAGTTTTTCCAAGGCATCTACCAGAGTTCGCCTGGTATGTGTCCGACCGGGACCAACACGAACTTTGCCAAGAAATCTGCATCTGAGGTACAAAGATCATTTTTTCACTTTTGGCCTCTCGCAGTGTTCTCTATTTGTTCTACTACCACCGAGTCGCTTAGACCCCAAGTTGGTCAACTTCCATCAATGGGCGAGGCCGAGACCCGGGGCCATGACGCCTCATACTCACTCTCATTGAGGCCTGAATCCGACCCGAGCGCTGCACTCACATCTATTCCTTCGGGAGGTCGATTAGCCCTAGCCTCCGGGCTTCCTTGTGCATCAGGCCCCGTCTCTATAAAGAGCTCCCATATGGGATGTCACGGCGTTGGAGCTGCTGCGGCTCACAGGTGAATTTTAGACGGTCCGCAAGACATGCCCTTTTATCAAGAAGCTTTTCGACTTATATCCGATGTCGAACTCGCCACCATGGCCCACTTCATCAACCTTCTTGAGGTCTCCGGTTTATGTAGCACTTACTTCATTGATATTCGCATCGAACTTCTATGGTACGAGCCCGAAGTGTGGGCTGAAAGCTGTGTCACACACTAATGCCAAGATTACTTTCCATCCTCGTACCTCTCCTCCGTCCTCTCGCGTTCCTACGCAATAGTACACCGGATGTCAGATCTTGGCCTTTGTCTTTGACGAGACGTCGAGAAGTCCGAAACCCGCTAAGTATGAGTGAGGAGCTCCCGCAGGGGCTCACTGTGACGAGGAGCTCAAGTGATGTCTTCACGTCGAATGCTTCTTCGCACTTCATATCCCATTGAAAAGCTTTCTTTAGACTCGAAGAAAGGCTGACATTTATCTCAAATTTCAGATACGACCGCTTTAAAGCGTTAATCCTTCCTCGGGACTGGACTCCTTTATGTTGATGGCGGCGCATGTCGAAAGCACAAATTTTATTTTGCTCGATTTGCCTCGATTCCTGCTGTTGACTATGAAACCTAAGAATTTCCGACCGATAATCTCTCAAGGCACACTTTGGTCGGATTCGGGCCTTCTGCTGCTGTACCTCTCGTGATCCGAACGCCTCGACATATGAGAGTTTATGTGGAGTTCTAAGAAAGGTGGACTTCACCAACATGTCATCTATATACACCTCCATGGACGCTCCTATTTGCTTCTGGAACATCCCGCTTACCGCTTCGATAAGTAAATTTCTCCCGCATTCTTGAGCCCAAAGACCATCACAAAATAACAATAGGTTCCCTAAATTCCATAACGAATCCAGTCTTTCGTCAACTGGATCCATGTCGATCTCATAAATTCCTGAGAAAGCATCCATGAAATCGAGAGTCATGGTCACGTGGCATCTACGATGATGTCGATTCGTGGAAAAGGGAAATTATCTTTTGAGCATGCTCTGCTGATCGCTCTCTGAGTCGATGCAGAGTCGCCACTGCTTCCTTGGATCTAGGCACAACGTTGGCTAGCCATTCAGATATTCCACCCATTCGACGTCTCATCGAGGAGCTCACGACCTCCTCATTGATCGCTTGCCTTTCTCGACGTGGAAGCCCTTCTTTGCTTAATCAAGCTGGATGATGGCTAACGCTTAGCCTGCGGAGTGATTATTGTGGGGTCAATTCCCCCCATATCCGCCTGCTTCCATGCAAAGACGCTCTCGCTCGCCTCAAGAAATGGGTGCAGGGCTTTAAGGTCTTCCCGCAAGCTCGAGCCGGCGTAAAGTAGGTGTTCGGTCTTCATCCAACTATGACAGTTCCAAATTTCTTCCGAGGGTTCAGCTCTAAGCCACCGCCACGCACGTCAGCTTTCCCGGCCCGTGCATACGTTGTCGATCGCTTTTGCTTCATGGATGCCGAAATAACACCCCTGTGCCCACGCTGCTATTTCTCGAACCATTCCTACTCCGTTTGCGGGTGGGAAACTTGATCATCATGGTACGCGAGGGAATGGCCTTATTGGCGCTGAGAGGGTCTCCCAAGAACATATTATGCCGATGAAGGTTTACAACGAGGAATCTCGCCAGGGTCGCTGCCAGTACGTGGGTCTCCCAAAGTGAGCACTAGTTATACCGGAGCCCAAGGGTAACACTTTCTTCCGTGAGAATCCGCAGTAGGTGCTAATCGGTTCCACTAGCCCTTCCGATGTCCATCTTACTTCAAGGTCGAGGCGAAGATGATGTGTAGCCGAACTCCCGTCAATCGACCCGGACACCGCTTTGTCGCCACAACCGCCGTGATACTCAAAGGGTCGCTTGCTAGGGTAGCTGCATCCCTCCGTGACGGAGTCGAGAACGTTATGGATGTCGAGCCGGCGCTTGGACACACAGCCTTGTACTCTCCATTACCTCCGACCGATGTCGCTGCAGATGGGCCTTCCCGGGGCTAATGTGGACTCCTCCTCCTAACGAATCCTCCCGAGATCACATGGATTTCCCCTAAAGGCCGCAAGGCCGAAGTCATGTCCGCCGAGGTGGTGGCAAAGCACGCCGAGCCCGAGCCCGAATTTCAGCCCGACTGGCCCGACCAAAAGGCGTGAAGCGCCTGAGACTCCACGCCGAATTAAGCATTCTATTTCTCGAGCCAGATGTGCAATTATCTGTGCGATGCCCGTAATCCCTATGGAACTCGCAATACCTGGTATTATCTCTTATGGCGGGGTCTGACTTCATCCGGGATGGCCACCTCAGAACTCGTTGCTTTGCACTTCGCCAAGTAAGACCCGCGATACCGCGGTCGCCGAGTGGGTAAACCGAGGTAAATAATCGTTGGCTGCCGCTCAGCTGAGGTGGACCTGCACGATCTCTCGAGGCTTTCAATGGCCTTTCGGGGATCGCTCTTCATCTTTCGGAGACCTCTCCCGCCATTTTGCCTGGGCTTTCTTTCCTCGCCGGCTTGTCAATCCTACTTTTATCTTTACGGGTCAAGGCTCCTCGATACAAGGAGGGCTTCTTCGCACACGTATTTCTCCGTCTAGCGAGCACCCTGGCCTACGCTCGCTCTCGGGAGTGGATTCTTGAGATGAAGAACATCAAACTTTGATTGCACTCCTAGCCCAAAGAATGAATGCAAAGGATAATAACTTCTCATCTGGGTATATCTACCTTGTGAGACTCCTGGCACAAACCTCCTGGACGTAAGATCTCGGTTTTCTCGCGAGCTTTTCGATGGTCACAGATGATAACTCGCTTTCTATAAATTCATCCAATGAAGTCGGGAGACTTAATGCAATGGATAGCTCTCTAACGAGAAGATTGATAAGGGCTAAGCCCGTTAAACCAAGACAAGGTCGGGCCTTAACGGATAAATAAAGCTCGTGATCGCACGTGGTCCCAATACCCATGCCCATTTGATTCTCAGAAGTGTCGAGATGATCGACGATCTCCGGCACCATCGAACGCCCTACTGCGGGTACTCGAACTTGTCGTGAAAAGGCATAAATTTCTACCAGGAATCCGTGACTCGGGCTTTGTCGCACTAAGGTGTTCATAGTATCGTGAGCTCGCCTCACAACTTCCTTTACGCTACTGGAAGTTCCCGCCGAGGCTTCGAACCTCTACTCCCATGATCGCTCTTCGTCCTCACGACGGCGAGTTCCTCGTGCCCCCCGAGTGTCGCTCATCGCCCCTCCCTCTCCGGCTAAGGTGGTCCATGCCCTTGGCTCCTACCGACTTACTGCTTCCTGGCCCCTGGGGAGTGCCGAGAATATGTCAGCCTCTTCATGCAGGGGTGTGATGTTATGACCTTCCCCGAGTTTATCGCGCCCGCGGGCGCTGCGACTAGCTCGCGAGCCGTCTAACTCTCCTATCAAACGCTGTCAGGAGGGCGAGCGCCCACCTCATCCGTGTCGGGCCAGACGCTTTCTAACGCTACCGAGGTTCGCTGCCCGCGCCCCATGTCCCGCATTTGTGGTCACGCGTCACAGGTTTCGGTTGATACCACGCAACTCCGAGATCAATCTTTATTTGTAAAGGAACTCATTCCCAATGCACTACTAACCGATGATGCCTTTTCAATCGGGATCGATGGAGTGTCGGTCAGCTGGGTCACCAGACTCACTGTTGAACTCCGATCTATGTGCTATGTTGTCGCCTCCCCGTAAAACAAGAAAGAAGAAGTGGTCTACGAGGGCTTCGCCCCGTGGCCGTCTCATGCCTAAGTCGCCTCCTTGAGAGAAAAGATGGACCGCTTGTAGGGCGCTAGTGTATCATGTGACCTTTACCGATGGGGGTGGCCTCGGTATTTATAGTATATGTTATCTCAATCGAGGGTAGTAAGGATTCTCTCCCATTTGATGGGATATTTTCTGCCTTTATCGATACTTCCGATTTAATAAGGGATATCACGAAAGAATTTTTATTGAGTAATCATCCTCTTTCCTTATTGGTGATCCGTGCTTTGATCGGCGTGGACGCGTCGTTTGTCGTGAATTATCCTATTTTCTCCCTTATCAAGTAGATTTAACTGACGGCGTGACGTGGGCCTTCCAAATATCCATGACCGCCCGCGAGCTGACCGGGCCTTCGCTGGCCGGCTCGGGGCCCGGTGTTTTATCACGCCTCTTCAAGCTTTGGTGAGAGGCTCAACCCATTTTTCAAACCCTATCAGTTAAATTGTTTTGGCAATTTTTTCATGTTTCCAAGCTTCATCATATTTTTCTTAATACTTTTTTTTCTATATTATCTTTTCCAGTTACAAGATCATGTGGAATACATGGGTTCTGCAGCTCGTGTAATTCTTGTGCCATCTATACGAGATGCTCACTGTTTTGTTTTCCTCAGGTGATTGTTGCTTAATTAAAATAGTTATACATACACAATGGCTGACATGAGATTTAACTACATATATATGGTTTACCTTTTCTTGCAGCCTGTTTTTAGTATTCATCCCACTGATCTTAGACATCAGGTATTAATGGTTCTTTGGTTTATGGAGAAGTTTTGGTTTGATGGAGCAGCTCTTGATAATTTCGAATGCAGCCACACCTTTTTAATGAAGGTACCCTGTTCTTATGCAGATAAGGAGTCTCACAAACCCAGGGATGTTTGATGCAAATGAGGTTAGCACTATAAAACTTTGCTCACGATTAAAATTATTCATTATTTTATAGAGTTACAGGTTGTCTGTGCAACATGTCACTCTTTTTCAGACAAAGTAACGAAGTCAATAGTTTCATTTACAAATTGCATTTGCTCTTTAGAGGGGGAGAACTTAATGAGCTGGCTTCAGAATCTATTTTGGAGGTGAAATCACTTTTAGAAATCCAAAGAATGGTAGATGTCTTTTCAAAATCACATTTTTTCAAAACATTTTTTTCTTTTGTATCCAAAATTGACCATATCTCCATAGAATTGTTCTCATAAAAGTACTCCTTATAAAAGCATCATATGCTAAAATCATTTTTCCAAAAATTATACCCAAATGGTCCTTCATCTGACTAGCACTTGAATATAATAAGTTCATCTCTATGTGTGTTTGAACAAGAACTAGTGAGAACGCACAAAATAGACATACACTTACATGAACACAAACCAAATGCAAGGTTTCAAGTTTTTGCTGATCATTTGGTCCTTAAGATTTCATGTGCACTCTTTAAGGAGTGTTTTCTATTGATTTGGATTTCAGGTCAAGGTTGGGTGCCGCACAGTTGATGTTATCAAAGAGCTCAGTGGAGAAATGATTTCAATGAAACTTAAAGATGGGTCATCCAGGGATCGTGCATGACGGCTATTATAAACCATATTCTCAGTCATGCAGGCATGTTGTAGTTATTCATCTTGTTGGGTATTTTCACTTGATCCTAATAGGTTTAAACAACTACAAGTATTTACTTTTTTTTTTTTTTTTTTTACACTTTTTGCAAATAGTTTCTATCCTTTATATCCACCCGCGGAAGGCATTTCTCTGGATCTTTCACTTGCTCCAGAAGCTCTGGAGGTCTCTACCATTCCTGATGTTCTCATCCTCCCATCAGATCTGCTGGCTTCTTTTTGTGCTGTACTTTACCCCATCCCTAAATCAAATGTATTTGAATAAGTGGAAACACTCCTGCACTGGTGATAAAAAGATTTAATTTGACGCAACTCAGATCATTACAGAAAGCAGTTCTTCTGCATCTAAAATAAATCTTTCATTTGCCTCTTGGCACAGGTGCTATCCTTTGGTGGAAGAAATGAAGGGGAAGAGCAAGTGAAGTGCATTGGTGTGAATCCAGGAAGACTGGCCAAGGGTGAAGGTGGGGGTCACTTTGTGGAGCTTAACTTCCACGAGAGTCCAGACAAATCGAGTATTTCAGTCATCCGCATATAGTTTTAAACTGTGCATTACAGTGATCCAGGAACTGCAGCCATAGTAGATAAATAGTCCACAGCCCACGGTCTAGAAGAGAGCTATTGACACTGCAAAACTCCATAGCTCAGACAGAGGACCATATTGGTAACTTGTACTTCACTTCAGAGTTTCAGATGATCACAATGAGATAGGGCATATAGGATTGGTGATGATATCAGGTAGGTTTACCCCATGCTTCTTGTTCTCATGCAAAAATAATAATATGTTAAACCTCCTAGCTAGTATAATAATACCAATGCAAGTTCTCTTTTCTATTTAGCACTTTCAGTGGGACATGTAAAAGCATTCTACAATATGTTTGTTATATTTACATTTTGGTGTATCTATTCTATTTATACTAGTAAAATTTGATGGAATATTTTGAGAGAATGTTAGCCAAAGGCTTTGAATTGTGTTTGATTCCTGGCAAAATAGCTGAAGATATTACATAAATATAGAGTTTTTAATCCTTGGTTAATCTTAGGATTAGGATTCCTAAAGGAAAACAAAAACAAAGAGGCAAAAGAAATAAATCGTAGTCCCCTATAGAGATCCTATTTACAGCATAGCATCACCCCTGATTCTGAAATTTGATTTCAAAAACCTTAATTACAGAGTTTACAGGAGTTGAAAAGCCTTGAGTTGAGTCTCCAGTATCAGTATGCAAAACCTGCAATGATTCTAGCTTACTATCTTCTGCTCCAAATGACTTCTTGGTCTAAATAACTCCATCCAGAGATTCAGAATCCACAACATGCTACCCAAGATTCCAGCCACCACAACAATCATCCAAGAAATCCAGACCAACCTTGGAATCACATTATCAGCTACCCCACTTGAATAAAAGACCCCAATCTCGTACAAAAACAGTGGTGCTAGAATCCCTCTTACTGTAGAATAGAAAGCATAAAAGGGAGGAGACATAAATCGATGCAATTTGGAAGCAGTAGGATCGTCCTTTTTCCGGGCACTGGCTAAGGACCATATATTTTGACAAGCACTGGTAACTTCAGCAAGAACTAAGATTCCCAGAATCGCCATGGCTCCATGTTTGACCACGTACCGACATGTTATGAGGACGTAGAGGGTTCCTAAATGATGGCCGATGAAGAGGAAATCATTGGGAAAGAACACCAGGTAGTGCAGAAGGTCTACCAGGAAGTAAGCAATGCTGAATTCTAGTACAAAATTTTGACGAGTAGAGTTTGCAGAAGCGAAACTACATGGTTGTTCCTTGGTACTTGTGGATTGCATGGATGGCCATGAGAACAGCAGGAGTGCCATGGGCTAAAGAGATGAGGCAGCTGGAAGCCTCCTGCTGTTGCTTTGAACCCCAGCCTCGGAAAACTCCAACGTAACCAAAGATATAGACGAGGAGAAAACCGACAAGGAACACAAGAAGGTCTGGAATGTAAAAACAATTGGTTTCCATGAAAACTCAGCTAGCAAATTCTTGGAACTTTATTGTTGTGAGAGGCAGAGAAACATGGACTGAATTTTATAGTTGGGATATGAGAGAGAGTTGGAGTTGAAGACAAGTTTAAAGTAAGATGTAAGATGGGAGGGAGATAAGTAACAACGACTCAACATACATTAGGGGATATACCAGGCTCCCACTTTATTATTCGTTAGATACTTTTTGGGATATTCGAATTAGAGAGTCCTGCACGTTTAAACTTGGAAACCAAAGCTTATCCATTATTAATAATTAAAAATATACTAACTTTTGCCATAAGAAACTTACTGTTTCCTTTCACATTCCTTTCACACTTTAAACTCCATGCCTCTATCAAACTTTGACTTCTGTTAAAAAAATTGCAAAATAAAAATAAAATATTTGTTTTATTAAAACATGTAACCGTTGTATAAAAGTGTCCACCAAGTGAGGATAGTTTATTATATTAAAAACTAGTGTGCATTAAAAAAAAAAAAAAAAACATGTAATCATATTATTATAACCCAAGTATTGAAAAAATTAAAAATAATAAAATTGAACATGGCACCAAGAACCATGGTAATGTAAAAACAAGCCTAGAAGAATATAGCCAGAAACATTCCATTTTTATTTCTTTCAAATAAAATTAGATTCAATGAGAGTTTCAAGTTTCAAGGCCATTAAAATTTCCAAAAGCCTGAAAAAGAGCTGCGTTCCATGCTCTTTGGTTTCCTTAACATGCCTAAAATCAAAAGAATAAGTGTGGGGGAGCAAACAGCCTAAAACACAGCTATTACTTAATTAAGCCATGAAATATGATATACCACGCTACTAGTCTGAACTCTGAATGTCAGCTATTTATGGTTATTTTAAAAATTATTTGTTGTCCTAAAACCTTTTTTATGTTTTCAATTTTTTCAAAAGAGAACGAAAATAAATATATTTTAAAACAGTTTCAAATAGCTCTAATTTTTTTTTTTATGATGATTTTAAAAAGTAACTGTTGTCCTAAAATTAACTTTTGATTTTAGAAGCTAACTCTCATAATTGTAATAAAAACAAAACAATTAAATTAGTATTTTTAAGAAATGGTAACATTTCCTAAAAAATTTAAATTAATGTATAATTACTACAAATATCCTTAATTTTAAGAAAATCTTTTCCCGGTTATTCTTAATTGTCAAAAAAAGTCAAAATAAGCAAAAACAAAAAATAAAAAACAAAAACGAAATAAAAATAAATAAATAATTTTTGTATGCATGAAATAGAATTCTCCTCTAATTATTTTAAACAAAATCATCTTATAAATTAAACTATATAATTTAGGTTGTGTTGAATTTCTAAAAAGAACTAAGTAAAAAGAAATATTACTTCTCCAAATTACATTGTGATTATGAGTTCTCTCGTCTCTCCATCCTAACTCTCCTTAATCACTTAAGTCATGCATGCCTCAAGGGCATATAATAGAATTTTTTTTTTTTTTTGAAGAAGAAGACTAAGAATAGAAAATCTTTAAAAAATCAAATATAAATATATTAATAAATTAAATAATGAAAATAAATTTAAAATACTAAATAAAAATAATATGTTGAATTTTAACCTTTAATTTTTATTGATACTTCCTGAATTTTTAAAATAAAAATAAATTAAATATGAATGGTACCTTCTTTCAAAAAATAAAAACAAAGAATGCATGGTACCCTAATAAAACCTCTTCACCCTTCTCGTGTCCAAGACTCATGAAAGAAAAGAGTCAATATGCCCACTCCAGTAGTGTTAACGGCTGTGTGCTTGATCCGCATTCTTTTCACATTTTCCTCATCCTCCTTCGATCATCAAATTGCATGCCAAAAAACCTCACACAATGTTTATTTTTGTGCATGTCGGTTTTCAGAAACAGAGGACGTGTCGCAGGGTTTGCTTCATGTAATGCGTGAAATCTCATCACCTCACGCAAGCTTCTCACATGCCGTTTCACGCCTTCATCCTCTGTTAACCATGTCACCCTCTCTTCTTCCTTCCTCCTTCCACAGCCTTCCTCCATTGTTTTAGCACGTGCAGCCAGATTCTGCTCTCGGATTCATATCAGAAGAGCTAACCTCATTACAATAAAGCCTCTAAAAGCCGCATTTCTCTCCTCAATCTTCTGATTTCACCTATTCCGTGCTTATGCCTGACACCCGACATTAGTTTGATTTCTCCCTTTACATAACAGTGATTTATGCCATAAATATATTATTCTTCCATGTGCATCACTTCCCAGCCTTTCTTCAAAGATTTTTCTCCACTCACTTATTAGCCTATCTATGAGCCAAATGATTCAGCCTCCTTCTAAACAGGGTAAAAGATTAAGGTTGTGTTTGTTTCAGGTTAAAGAAAAGCAAAATAGTGCACCCATATTGTTTGTTTTTTATTGTCTTCTTCTCAAAAATGTTTAAAGAGTCAGACCATAATTTTTCTATATCAAAGACAAGTTCTTGCTGCTTCCAGTACGATTCACTTCTTTCACAGTTCAATGAAGATTCATTCTCACCATGGGATTTAGCCTTTCTTACCGATTACATTTTCATTATGGCCGATATTCGTTAGGCCTCTTGAATTCAAATCAAAACAGAAGATAGATAATAAGTATATATTTAGAAATAAGAAAGAATGAATACCTGTTATGTAGATTTATATTTGCATTGAAGAAAACAGTGAAGAGCTGAATTGCCCTAGAGAGAGACTATCATTAACATTTTAGTAGACAGAGTGGAGATATAATTACTTTTTGCTTCTTTGGTTTTTGAGGAAGAAAGAATGGTTGACATTTGTGTTCCGCATAATACTCACTCAATGTTGTAGCCATATGCGGTGTGGCCAGAGTTTTATTTAGAATGTATAGAAACTCCTATATTTGGTAAGATCATATTTATTTTAAAGAGTGTTTTGAGTTTTTTAAAGAGATAGCACAGGCTTGGACAAAGAGGTTTTCTGGGTTTTCTCTATAGGCTCATTCAAAGACTTAATATTTCTTGTAGGATATACACAATCTAATAAAATTAGGAAAAATACCAATCTCTTTAGGAAAATCGAACAACTTGTTCACTTAAAGTTATCTTTAATTTTAAAATTTATTTTGAAAATAGCAGAGAGTGGTTTTTTTTAGTCTAATGGCTTTTTGAAAGCCATCTCTTTAATTATAAAATTATTATTATTATTATATATATATATATATATATATATATATATTATATATATATATATAGCATATATATATATATAGTATTCTTGTTTTTTAAATTAACAATTTTCTTTGATTTTAATGAATAAAATTAAAGTTGTAAGGAGGGATGTAGTAAGATGATATTAAATAATAATAACTAACTAATATTTTTATTTTTTTGAAAGAACTAACCAATTAGTTACTAAATAAATGAAGTTTGTTTTAATGAAATAGTGAGCGTGGTTTGATGATTGAAATAAGAGTTTTCCCTAATATTAGAAATGTGTTCTGTTGAGAGTTTTCTAGTATAGGAAATTTCTTCAATTCATAACGCATGTTATGTGGCCTTTAAAATAGAGATATCGAATATATATATATATAGAGGCACAAAAATAGAGAGATATATCTCTATATTCTATATTCTATATTCTATTTATATATATATATATATATATATATATATATATATTCGATATCTCTATTTTTAAAAGGCCACCTCTTTTTTTATACGTTATGAAAGTTGAAGGGGGTTTCTTTTGTCACTAGAAATTTATAACGGAATTTTGTTTCTAATATTCGGGGAAATATTCTTATTTCTATTATCGTACATCACCCTATTTCATTTAAAACCAAACTTTCTATTTCTTTAATTAACTAATTAGTTCTTTTCAAAAAAATAAAAATAATTAGTTAGTTATTTATTTATTTATTATCATCTTACCACATCCCTCCATAAACAACAAATTAATTCATCAAAATTACAATGACGTAATCTATTTTCTCAAAAAGAAATTGTTAGTTTCAAACAAAATACTATATATATATATATATATATATAAAATAATTTTATAATTAAAGATAGCTTTTCAAAAAGAAATTATTAGTTTAAAAAAAATTTAAATATTTATTTTTCAAAATAATTTTTAAAATTAAAGATAACTTTAAATTGAACACGTTGTTCGATTTTCTAAAAGTTGGTATTTTTCCTAATTCTATTACCGTTGTCTATATCTTACAAGAAATAGTAAGAGCTAGATAGATATAGGAAACCCCAACCAGTACAACGTAGCCAAATATGCACTATCCTATTTAAAATAAACCTCTTCTAAAATAAATATATTATTTTTTCCTTCTTTACTAGTCTTACCAAATATAAGGTTTCTATTTCTATTCTAAATAAACTTTATTTATACATATATAAACAGCATTGAGTCAGTAATTATACAAACACAAATCTTCAACATGTCTTACATTCTTTCTTCCTCCAAGAAATTCAAGAAAACAAAAAGAGATAGTTATATCTCCACTCTCCAATCTCTTCCGGATGATTTATTGATAGATATTCTCTCTAGAGTTGGTTCAATTTCTTTCACAAACTTCTTCAATGCAAAATTAAGGTACGTCTACGATAACTATTAACTATTCATTCTTTCTTAATTTCTACGTATAAAAATATTTATTAATCTATCTTCTTTTGTTTTGATTTTAGTTGCAGAGATTTTCTTGAAGTATCCGAAGAAAATTCATAATGAAAAATATATCGGTAGAGAAATTTCATGCAGTTCCATGGTGGGAAGTGAAAGATGAAATCTCTTCATTCTGAGCCCATGGGCAGGAGTGGAAATCCGGAACTACTTTATAGGCAAGGGATGGTAAGACTTTTAATCTTTGATATAAGAAAATTATGGTCTGTCTTTTTTTATTTATTTTTTAAAGACAATGAGAATAAAAACCAAACATGTCGTTAATTTCTTACTATTTTGTTTTTTCTTCCTTGAATACTTTCCCTAGAACAAAACACAACCTTAATCTTTACCACATGACACGAGAATTTGAATCAATTTTCTTGTTTGAAATATAGATGGAATTCTTTTATTCAAGAAAGTGAGCTCGGGAGAAGAATATCTCAAGAGAGCTGATGGAGATGGACACATGGAGGCGCTCATATGTTTATAGCATCATCCTTATGTAACGGGGAGAATATTCCAACGAAGATCAGTATAAAGCTTTGAATGCGTGAAGAAATCAAGAAAGTTGGGAGAATGTGAGAAAAATTAGAAGCTTTTATTCTTAGCATGTAAGAACCCATTGCTAAATCCCAAGAACTGATCACAAGCTGCCATGCTGAAACTTGTGGAGGAAGAAACAATGGAGGAGGAGGAAGAAGAAGAGGGTGGCCATGGATTTATGAGGGATGAAGACGTAAAAGACGACAACTTCTGTGAAGCTTGCATTTGGGATGATGAAGTTTCTTTGTTCTGTAAACAATTCTCATGACAATGTGTCTGTTTACAAAGTATTTATGCAAAATGAAACTGTTATGTGAGTTTTTAACATCTGTTTGGTGACCGAGAAAAAGGAGGATAAAGTGAGAAAGAAAATATGAAATAGAATCCGGATCAAACTTTTTAGCTGTTGGCACTTACTCTGGAATTTATAACCTGTCCGGTAATGTAACTGGCCGCAGGATCGAGAGCCAAAAACTCCACCAGTCCTGCAACTTCTTCTGGTTGGCCATACCTTCCTGAATTCACAATAAGGATAATAATGATTATTAACTATGTGATCCACTTATCTCATATTATTCTCAACTGTTTCAGGCAGTCTTTAACAACCTTAACCAATTTAGTCATTAAGTAATAAAGCTTATGGTGATAGTATTGGTATGTAACGCCTTGAATCCAAGCACGTTTTTTCCCCCATAATTACTTATGTCATATCTTGTGAAGTTTTGAGGATACCTTCAGTGGGGCTACTGCTTAAAAAACCAGAGAAATTTTATAATTTTTATAGAGCAACGCTCAACTGGATGGGTGAAAACCCTGGATCTGATAAAATAGTATTGTTAAACCTTCTAATTCGTGGACCCTAAAATTGGCAAGACTTGATACCTTAGGCAAATTGCAATGGTGCAAAGAATTTTACTAGTAAGATGGAAGCAGATATTAACAGAAACAAAATTTGAAACAAAATGCCGAAAAAATAAATAAAACTCCTTTATCTCTCACCTAACGGGATGGTTTCCAAGATTTTCTTTTCAATGTCTTCCCCAAGCTTAGCAGTCATATCTGATGCGATGAACCCAGGGGCAACAGCATTAACCTGAAAGAAAATGCATTGATAAGAACTGATTTTCATCTACTAGCATTAGCAGCATCTGGCAGTGTATGAAAATGATTCCAGAGAACTGACATTGATGTTTCTGCCAGCATACTCTTTTGCTACAGTCTTCGTAAGGCCAATTACTCCTGCCTTCGCAGCACTATAATTAGCTTGCCCAACATTGCCAACCAGGCCAACGACTGATGCTATATTAATTATCCTTCCCTGTGAATTTGGCAGGACCAAGCCAGAGGATTGGATTAGAGAAAAGATATCAAACAAAATCTACATAAATGAAAATCTCCCTCTCCTAGTCTATTTTAACTGATACAATATTCTAAACCTTTCTTTTCTTTCATTTGGATAAGAATATTGTCAGTTGCTAAGGAGTTGATAGCATCTAGAAATTTCAGTATTTAACATGTACCTCCCCTAAAAGAATAACATTTAAAAGGCAGGCCAGGGACAGAAAGTGTGCATGTTAGCAAAGCCAATTGGAAGTTAGGTAATTGATCCAATCAAAAAGATCCTTCAGAAATATACACAATTTCTCTCTGCTTCTTTGAAGATATTATGGAGCTACATTGCACCACTTATGATTGAAATTAGAGTATATAACAAGGGTAGTTTCATTACATGACAAAGTAAACTCCAAGTTCAAGATGCTAATCCAAGAAAGGAAGGTGGCTCAACCATCAGCCCAAATGGTTGTTTCAATTGACAAAATGTCACAAACCAGTAAGATCGACAGAACCCAAGAAAAAAAATAACAATACTAACAGGAAAAAAAAAGAACTTTGAGATGGGAGAACAGGTTACCTTTTTCTTCTTCATCATAATCTTAGCTGCTGCCTGAAAAAGACATACAGCATCACTTACAAAAAGGAAAATTCAAACATATGCTCGTGCAAATTGTCAGATCTTCGGAAAAAATATACACGCCTGTATGCAAAGGAATACTCCAGTGAGATTCAAATTAATGACCTCCTGCCATTGTGGTGTCTTCATTCTCATCAACAACCCATCTCGAGTAATTCCTGAAACCATAGTAGATCAGTTAGTGGAAAAGTTTGAAACTACTAAGCTACAGAAAAAAAAAATGGTCAAGTTTCAACAACCTGCATTATTTATCAATATATCAACTGTTCCCCGTGCATCAACTGCCTGTGGAATATAGGCAATATCACTAAGTGCACTCAATCAGCATATAACAGCCAAAGAATATTTGCTCACAGCTTTAATCATTGCTTCCACATCAGCCTCTTTTGAAACGTCTCCTCCAAAAGTAATAGCTTGACCACCACAAGCCTCAATCTGAAAGAAAGAGTCAAGTAAACAACCAATACTTTTTTTATTTTGCAATCTGAGTAGCCTCACTGTCTAAATAACAATAAGAAACAAAATTACAGATACAGAGAGTAAATAGAACCCAAAATCACAAGGGCAACCAAGTGATTAATTTAATAGCAGATTAGTACAAAACAGACAACTTTTAAATAGAAGAAGGAAGTAAAAAAATCACAGTTCCAGATGAAACAATGAATCACAATGAACAACTGTTTCCAGGAGTAATGCAAGATATCAGGCAGACATTTTTTTTAATATAAATACAAGATATCAGGCAGACATCATACATGAATCACCATAAACAAGAGCATGTGATCACAGAATATGATCAGAAATCAATAAATGTGAAAATTGAACAATCAAACATGAGAAGCTTCCCATTTCTGGCCATCTGCATGGCCCCAAGATTCTTTACAACCAAAGGACAATAGTAACATTCAAGCATGGAGATGCATATTGAGACACATACTTTCTACATAATGAAATATTTGATTAATCAAAATTAAGAAGTCCTGAAGCATAAATGAATACTTGGGATTGGAAGAAGACATCACACTCTGCATTTGTAGTGTCATAATGGGATAAAAAGAAGACATCACACTCTGCATCTCACTACACGACAGCTACAAGAGCACAAGACTTTCAGCTTTTAAAAAATAAGATGATTCTGAAAGACGAGGGGAAAAAAAAAGCTCACTTCACATGCACTCAAGGTCTGTAATTCTCAGGATAATTTTCATATTTGCAAAAAGAAATAATAGACTCATATATTTTCTTTTTCAATCTATTAACATAACAATAGAACCTCTAGACGGATGCCCCTGCGATCATATTTCCATGATAGGGACAACAAGCTCTTCTTCCTCTCTTAAATCTGTGCATGGAAAAGAATAAAACCCAATAGCAGTATTTAACATGTGATTGGCCACACTTTGCAGCCCAATAAATGGCCTTGGCTTTCTACAACTCCAAAGGGTCATGGATCTTGGTATCTCCAAGGTTACTTCCCAAAAGTCATGGCTTAATGACTTCTCCAAATGTCATTTTAGTGATCTATAAATACCCCCCTCCCATCACCATTTAAGAACATCCTTCACTTGTATCCTCTTATTTCTCTTCTTCCTTACTTGGTTCTAAGTGAAAGAACTTTAAATAGAAGTGTTTTAAGAGAGTGAAAGAGACTCTTAGAGAGAGTTCCTATGTGAGGAGGCTTTTGATTTAGAGGAGTATCGAGCGAGAGTGCTTTTGGGTGTAATCAAGCTTTGGATCAGAGTGGTATTTGTGACTAAGTCTTGTAACACTCTAACATAATAGAATCCCTGCTCCAAATCGTGGACATCGGGCTTATAGCCGAACTAGTTTTTCTTTCTGTAGTTTGTTATTTACCACGCTAACAAACTAGTATCAAAAGCCGGAAGTTGCCGGTTCTCTCAAGTCTAAGTATGCTCAGGTGCCGCAGCTTATCGACCAATCTTCCACGGCATAAAAGAATTTTAAGATTATTATTCCTCAAGGAAACCATTTTCTTGGAGAAGTTTTGAGGCAAGCTCTACAACAGTAGCCAAAAGAAAACTCTGTCCAAGGAGATTGGATTTAAAATGGACCATTGTAACCCTTCTAGACTTTCCTAGCGTTTTGTTAGTGATAGAAACAGTGAAAAGTATGTGAATGATCCTTCTGTAACTAAAGTATGTGTTTTAAGTGGTGAAAAGCGTTTCATCTAAGAGGAGTTTCAAGTGCTTTTGGGTGTAATTGAGCTTTGAGTTGTGAATGACCTTTAAAGAAGTCATTAAGCCATGACATTTAGGAAGTGACCTTTGAAGATATCAAGATCAGTGACCCTTTGGGAATGACCTTGGGAGATGCGAAAAATTAAGGTCTTTGTTTGATTATTTGGGCTCGCAAAGTGTGGCCAAATCTTTTAATGACTATTAGGCTAGCAAAGTATAACCCAATCACAAATCTCCATCTTGGTTAAAATATTGCCATAACTTTTCTTCAACTACTCTCCCCCTTGAAGCTTCGCCCAATGGATATACCAATCACGTCTAGGTAATGCCCAAGGTTTTCAAAGGCGTTTTCTAGGCACACCTTGATGCGCGCCTCAGGGCGAGGCGCGGAGGAAACGCCTTGAGGCGTATGAAAAAAAGCCAAACACATGATAGGCGTACGTTTTTTTCAGTCAAGCGTGTTCGAGGCGCGCTTTGATCGTGCCTTTCACGCCTTGAAGAGGGATGCGTACGCTTGGGGAGCTTATGTGGCCTTCAAAAAAGGAAAAAAAAAACCTAACTGCTCGATCACTTTCTCCTACCGAAGGAAAAAAAAGAAAACGCAAACTGTTTGGGGGAGAAAACTGGAAGAATAAACCCTACCTCAAGCGGCGACTGCTCGATCATCTCGGCTTCATCTCCAGGTATGTCGCGCTTTCTCCTCTTCTTCAATCTCTCCATCTCTCCCGGTTCCTCTTCCCCTTTTCCCATCTCTTCATCTTCCACCTCGTAAAACCGCCTCTACTCCTTTGCTTCTTTTTTTTTTTTTTTTTTAAGTCAAAGGGGAGAAGATTGGACTTGGAGCTCATTTTTAGGGATAAAATGGGTTTCATCAATTTTTTTACCAATAAAATCAATTTGACTTCATCCAAGATCCAAAGAGTCGTGGTCGCTCGCTTTCTTCATCAAAATTTTTTTTTTAATTCAACCGCCACTTGAAACTCATTTTTACCAATTTAGCCAATTAAATCTTCTAAATTTCTTTTTTAAATTTCTTTTCTAAAAAATATCAAGCTTTTAAAAATTCAAACCAATTAAATTAATTCCATTCTTAATTTCTAAAAATATTGGTTTTTTTTTAAAATTTAAACCAATTAAATTTCGAATTTCATTTTTAAATTTTCAATTACGCCTCATATAATTTTTAGTCAATTATATTGTTATATGTAGAAATGTGAATATTATTATCGGGTGTTTTTTAGAATGAGTTCTTCCCATTCGAAAAAATTCAAGAAAAGATTTTGTGTGGAAATATGTTATTAGTTTTCTGGGAGCAATATTTGAGATGTAAATTTTGCAATCAAAGATGCGGGAGGTGAATAGACTCAAGCATCACTTAGTCGAAACTCATCATGGTATGAAACCATGCCCCAAAGTTAGTGAAGATGTTAGATTGGAATGCAAAGATGCATTGGCCAATTTTAAGGATCAAAAAACGAAAAGAAATGAATTGCTCCAAGAAATTATATAATCCAACCAATGCATGAGAGTGCCTTTGTTCAATACACTGTGCCTTAGGGAGTGGAGTGGGGAGTGGGAGCTGGGAACCTATTCCAAGGGGACCTATGGATAAATTCTACCACTTCACAACCTCATCAAAGTACTTTGAATTCATTAAGCAGAAGCAAGAAGAAAGGAAGGAAGTGTAGAAAAATCGTAGGTTTATGTATTCAAAGGTCTCCCATTCAACACCGTGGAATGATCCTTACTGGATTCCTATGATGGATGTCGTTGCAAATTTTAGGCCCGGTTGAAGCCACCATCTATGCAATCGAATCGAGGACATGGATTCTTAAAGAAGAGGAATGACCTAAGTATTATTATGGAAGATCACAAAAGAGCTTGGAACAATATGGATGTTCAATTATGTCGATATTGGACAAATAAAGCTGCATTTGTCTTATCAATTTTTTGGTGAATACCCCGCCGGCACTTGGTTTATGAAATCAATTGATGCTTCTAATACAATAAAATAAGGACTTGGATGTTCAACATTCTGATATTCGTGGTCAAGAAACAGGAGGAGAATGTTGCGGCAAGCCATCACCGATAATGCCTCTAATTATGTGAATGCTAGAACGAGGTTTATAAAAAAGCCAGAGTAAGATCAAGTAAGACTCTGATTTACATCAGACGACTGGACAAGCCGAAAGATACTGAAGTAAGAAATGTTCATGATACTACACTCGCTTCGAGCTAGGCAAGAGCGGTTCATATAAGTAGCTGGCCTTGGTAGCTTGATGAGAACATTTACAAAAATCATGAACTTCTTCGCCCAAAGAATTACACTAGCTTATTACTTCATTTCTGCCTCCAAAGCCTTTATAAGCAAAAGCAAGCTCTTATAGCAATGTTCTCCCGTAAACATGGTGTTCAAGCAAACGGGCTAAAAGGTAGAAGGTGAAAGCTCAAGACAGCCATTGTTTGATCCAAATTTTTGGCCTCATGTTGCTTTTTTGCATAAAGACCACTGCTCCATTAGTTAGTGTCTCGAGAGAGCTGATTAAGAGGGAAAGACCACCATGGTTATATTTATGAGCCGATGGATTCTCGCGAAGGAGAAGATTGCATTTAATTGTGAGGGCGTGGAGAGAAAATATGGCCCAATTTGGAGAAAATTGATGCAAGATGGACTCCGCAACTTCATCGACCTTTACATGCAACGGGTTACTATCTTAATCCTCAATTGCGTAATGTGATGTTTCAACGTCGATTTATGCGATGGGCGCATTATTTGAACGCATTTTCGACAGACGTTGGATTATCAAGAACGTTTAAAAGTCGACATTCAGCTTGGACTCATTCGACCAAACAAACGGGTGAATTTGGGAGTCGATTACAATTGATTCTCGAACATTAAGAAGTTCCTACAAGTCATGGATGCGCTGTGGGGTTCAACACCAAAGTCGCAAAAGCTCACTATTCAGCCCCATTTTACTAGAGTGCTTTCGGATGTAAAAGAAATTGGAGCACATTTGAATCGATAATATTTCTATTTTTGTAAATTTTTATACATATATTTCTATTTCAATGTTAGAGAACTTTATTTCATTTTAACACATAAATTTCTTTATTTTATTATTTGTAGATACATACAAAAAAAAGAAATAGACTTGAACATCAAAGGTTAAATGCTCTAGTGTATGTAAGGTACAACACTAGATTGAGAGAACGAAGTCTACAAAGGAAACAAAACGTTGATCCGATTTTGGTAGAGGAGATTGATTCGGATGATGAGTGGATTGCGGAGAAAGAAGATCCCCTCTTCCCCCTTGATCTTTGTTGGCTTCAGGATGATGAGTTATTTAATGTTGATGCTATTAGAGTTGTGTCATCCGACTCCCAACAGACTCAAGCATCATCAGATCACATGATTTCTTCACATTCCTACAAAAGGAAACATAATGAAGCACCAAGTAAGTACTAAAAATCAAGTCATAAATTTGATTAAATCGATTAAAAACTTATAATATTTACACCTAATTAATAATTTATACTAGGTACAAGTGGAGGCAAAGGCAAAGAGAAGGAGTTCAATTTGACACCAATTGATGAAGATGAAGATTTACATGAAATGGGGATACATGATAGCGGACATTTTCCTACTTTTGATACATTGATGAGGATGATGATGCCCTTGGAGAGGAGAATTTAAATTGAAACAATTTACTCTAGTTCTTATTTCATGACTTGGTTATGGCTTTTTGTTAAAGTTTGAAACTATTAGTATAGTTGAATCTATTTTCTATTTTATGACTTTGTTATGGTTTTTTGTGAAAGTAGTGAACTAGTACGCTTTTTTTTTTAATAATTCTAATGAATTGTTTTCATGTTTTTATTTTGGTGCTATTTTATTTTATATATTTTAAAATATTAATTAATTATATATTGTGAGGCTAAAGCTTACGCCTTCAAGCCCGAGGCTTACGCCGCCTTACGCCATTTTTAAAACTTTGGTAATGCCTAAACTTGGTTATTGTAATTGACTTGGTTAACACTGGATTGCTCTTTGTAGAGATATTTTCAGCCATAATACTACATCTCTGATGAAGCGCATCCTGACATCAATGGGTTTGGTCCGTTCATGGTACATTTGATTTTTTGTCAAATATATGGCACTTTGACTATTGTCTTATCGAATAGTATTCATAACTCACCAACCAAACCTTGGAGCCATAGCTTCTTTCACCGCTTTTGTAGCTGCAATGTACTCTACCTTAGTGGTTGTCAAAGCAACAACCGATTACAACATTGCTTTCCAACTGATAGTACATCCATGAAGAGTGAAGACATACCTCGTCAAGGACCTTCTTTTGTCTAGATCTCCTGCATAATCTGAATCCACATATCCGACAACATTTTTACGGTGTCCATTTGTTTCTCATACACCAAGCCAACATCAATAGTACCCTTCAAGGGGAATCTATGACTAACTTATTAGGTGGAAATTCAAGTGTTCTTCCAAGGATATATTCAATCATAAACATCAAGGGCAAAGAAGCAGTATGCTATAGCAGTTGTTGATTAACATTTAAAGAAAATCACTCCTGACAAAGATTAAATGCCTAGCACCAGAGCAAAATTTTGACAGTGTATTTAAATGATGATATCATTCACCTCCTTGGAAACTTCTTCAGCCTGATGACCTAGCATAGTTCAAGACCCGTATTAGAACAATGAATACCATGATTATTTTTGGAAAGAACAAAAATAAAATGTGAAACAACTCCATTATTCACAATGACGTTTTCTATAAATTTGAACAGGAATCATGCATGGTAGTTTACAAAGCACTAGACTACACAGATGCACAATCAAGAACAAGAAATCATTTTTTTATCAAAATCAGAAGAGATATAGTGATTTCCTTCAATGTGACCATTTAGAAAAAAAAACCAACTTGGGCAAAAAAATACAAACAGGACAAGAAAAAAAATAAGGTAAAAAAAATTATTCATGGCAGGAGAAAACAAAAGATGTGAAAGTATGTAGTCAATGGCCATCCTGGATTCCTAAAATCATTGCAAGGTAAAGAAAGAGAACTAACCTTACAACCAGCTTTCCCCAAAGCCAATGCAATTGCTTTTCCAATACCTCTAGAAGCTCCAGTCACAACAACAACAGGGGCTTCCACGGTTTGTGCTGATTCAGCACTTGCTTTTTCAATAGTGGCGACCTGAGCTGTTACACCTGCATGTGCCATGCGATCAATGAAGTTCATTATTGTCTAAGATGGTGGATGAATAAACAGAATGCAAACATCCTGTAATCATTATTGCAGTCTTCAAAATATTTTCTGCTAATGTTTCTGAACGTCAGACACACCCAAAAAGAAGTGCTAACATGTTTTCTCTAACAACACATTAAACAAAGGAAAAACACCAAAATTCTTAAGTCATCACTGGACAGTCTCTCCAAATTTTCATTAGAAACTTGGAAACAGCCGCCATTGATATTGTAAAAATTACCAACAAAGCAAATGTCTGCAGGGTATCATATGATAAACATATTTAGTTCACAAACTAGATACTTTGCCTAAATCAACTCTGCAAAACCCAACTCAACAAATCAATATATCCAACAACCTGGGTCAGCTATATGAACCCTGTATCACTATACAGATTTATTCACAGCCATATCTTCCACCAGTCCTAGTCAATCACACCTGCTGTCTCTACTTCATACACATCCACCCTCCACGTTTTTCACCTTCAACTTGAACAAGAAGATCACCAAAATAAATAAATATAGATATAAATTATAAAAAAATTCCCAACAGCAATCTTTCAGATTCCTTCCCCAAATTATGATAGAGGATTACTCCAAAAATCCTCAATTTATCTCAAAATTTGTAAAAGAAAACCCAAATTTCTGAATTCACATAATCATTGTTGAGTATAAAAAAAAATTCTTTTCTTTTTTTAAAGCTAATCATTTTTTAATACAATGTAGTAATTTGTCTCTATTGACACTCGAACCCCTTCGCTCCCATGTCCAGCCTTTAAACATTTCTTGAATAACATCGTATTTTTCAGACTTTTTAGCATCCACTGTCTGTCTTCCCGACTATCAGATTTTGTCAACATTATAACTGACTTTACCAAAATTCAAGCCATTCAATATCAAACAATTCCAGAATCACAGGTTCATCATTGAGACAACAAACAATTCGCTTTCACATGCCATGTCAAACACAAATCACCGATTCCATATCCAGAAAGAATCAAATTCAACCATTAAATCACTAACATCCACAATGAGAATACAAACACCAGCACCAACTGCATATAAAAAGAACGTAAAAATAATAACTGAAAGCTTCGAATAAAAGCTGATACCAGAAGAAGCAAACGAGCTCCTCGATCTGCAATGAAGGCCAATCGAAGCTCGGAGCTGAGCCGATCCAACTCCGCCAGAAACGGAAGAGCAATGCCGAAAATTTGCAACTCGTCGGTCGACGGAAGACCCAGATATGGCAGCCATTCCAGTAGATTTGAACGTGACGACGGCGGATCCGGCAGCAGCAGCAGCCATGACGACTCCGGCGAGGATCCCGATGGATAAATTTGAAGAAAGGGAGCGAAAAAGTGAAAAGTGTTTTGAGAAATGAAGAAACATTTTTTGGCTTTTAAGTAAAGCAAGAACGAAGCGAACGTGTGTCGGTTGCTTTAGCTTTGGGAACCCGCTGAGAATGATGGTTACTTATGTTTAAAGTCCGTTCAAATATTTGAACAACCACTTTTCTGATATCACAACACTATGTTATCTTCAGATAACGAAATCAGAGATGAGCAAACGTAATACTCACGCAACCGCGCATTTGCTCTCTATATTTTGTTCGTCATTAATAGCTATAATTTGGGTAGTTCGATATATTCTCACACCCCATTGCAGTAAAGAAACATAAACATGCTGTCACCGCCATATAAACGAAAAAGCAGAATAATCGCCGTAACTTCTTGTACGGCCCGCTCCACCCAGTTCTCATCTACTTGCCTACGTTCTTTCATTTTTCTCAAAACGAAAAATAAATTAATATTTTTCAGAATAAAAATAAAAACAAATTAGATGATTGTATCGTCATTATAAATAAAGGTTAATGTAATGACCTTTTGTCAATAAGTATGATATTCATATTAGTTCGCAAGAAATATGATATTCATATTAGTTCGAACTTATAAGAAAATTGATAGTTTAATATTTATCGTCATATGCGAGTACATACATTTGATTTTCAAATAATATTATGGAAATGAAAAAAATTTATTAAAAAAATTTTTTTATTATATATAAAACTATAATTAAAACTAATTAGAAACTTTTCATCGCAAATTTTGATATATTTGTGTCAATTAATCTCCCTTCTTGATTTGCTTCCATACAAGGTGCTTGTCATGACAATTCCTCGTTTTATTCTTGTATGTTTTGGCATTTTCATAGAAGTAATTTCTCAATTTTTCAAGTTTGTTAAGTTGGAGAAGCCTATTTTCCCATAACTCGAGGCCAAAGCTCACCTCACTACCAAAGTGCAATAAAGTGTTCAAGCTCAACCGATAAGTGACATGTTTTTGCAAAAATCAATCGATATGGAGACATTCCAATCAGAGTTTTATATTTCGTTCGATAAGCCCAAAGTTAATCATCCAATCTCATTGACCAATCCTTTATATTAGTGTTAACCTTTCAACTCACGGTTAGAGATTTCCGCTTGGCCATTTGATTGTGGATGATATGCCAAAACCCTTCTAAGCTTAACCCCATATTTGGCCATTATAGTAGCAAATACTCTATTGCAAAAGTGCCTTCTCATCGCAATATACTTTGCGCACCAAACCGGATGATGATGTTCTTATGGACAAATTTCACCACCGTCTTAGCATTGGTTTTCGAAGTAGCAATTGCCTCAACCCACTTTGATACATAGTCAACTGTAAGGAGGATATACAAATTCCCAAGGGATGAGGGAAATGGACTCATGAAATCGATGCCTCATACATTGTGCTATTCAAGGGCATCTCATTCCTCCTTGAGATGTTACCAACCCATTGACATCGGTCACAACTTTTAACAAAGGCAAACAATCTTTAAATAAAGTTGGCCAATAAAAACCAGATTGTAATACCTTTTGAGACATTTTTGTAGCTTCAAAGTGGCCTTCATATGGCGAGGAATGACAATGAATGAGAATTCCTTCATATTCTACCTTCGGAACACACCTTACCACTTGGTCCGCGCATCTTCAAAACAAAAGAAGGTCATCCCAATGATAGAATTTCACATAATGGAGGAATTTCTTTCTTTGTTGTGAATTTGGCGAATATTCACCTCTTTGAAGAAACCAAACATGGCTTGAAACTCCACCTTGGGCAATAGGTCGAGGCATCTCCCATCTAGCATCTAGAGATATTAATCAAGTCCAAGCAATGCTTGAACTTTTCCGTGGTAACAGGTTTTGTCAACATGTCTGCTGCATTCTCATAAGTATGAATCTTCTTAAACAACAACTCACCGTATGATACAACTGACCGTGGAAATTTTCACATCTATGTGTTTGGTCCTTGCATGATACACCTGGTTCTTTGCCAAAAATATGGCACTCTGACCGTCACAATGCAACTGAACTCCACCTTGTTGAATACCTAGCTCCTTAACCAATCCTACAAGCCAACTGCCATATACTCTAACTCAATGGTAGATAATGCAACTAAAGACTGTACCATAGACTTCCAACAAATAGGTTCTCCGCCAAGATTGAACACATAACCTGTGGTAGACCTCCTGTTATCCAAATCCCTTACATAATCTTCATTCACATATCCCATAACTGAAGGATCACCCTGTTGTCTATTGAACATGATGTCATAGTTTTTAGCCCCCCTCAAGAATCTGAAGATCCACTTGATTGCGTCCAAATGCAATCATCCTGGATTCGATAGAAACTTGCTTACCGCACTAACAGCCTGTGCTAAGTCTGGTCTTATACAAACCATCGCATACATCAATCACCCCATTGTACTTGCATATGGAACCTTTGACATGTCTTGAACTTCATCATCTGTCTTTGGGCATTGAGTAGTAGACAATCTGAAATGATTAGCCAAGGGTGTACCTCACCCGCTTGCTTTCTCCATGCCAACCTCTTCTAACACCTTCCCACATACTACCGAAGATAACCATAATTCCCTAAAGCTCTATCCCTACGAATCTCCATCCCAAGTATTTTCTTTGTCGCGCCCAAATCCTTCATGTCAAATTCTCTGCTCAACAAAGTCTTCAATTTGTTGACCTCACTCATACTCTTTGCAGCAATCAACATATCATCCACATAAAGCAACAGAAAAATAGATGAGCCATCATCAAGACTCTTCACATAAACACTACTGTCATATCCACATCTTTTGTAGCCAATTTAGATCATGTAGGAGTTAAATCTCTTATACCATTGCCTTAGGGACTACTTCAACCCATATAGTGATTTCTTCAATTTGCAAACCAAGTGTTCATGTCCATGTTGAGTGAACCCTTCTTAATGTACCATGTAAATAGTCTCTCCAACCTCGCCATGAAGGAAAGTCGTCCTTACATCCATCCGCTCCAACTCCATATCAAAATGCGCTACCAAACTCAACACTGTCCTAATAGATGTATGTTTGACCACGAGGGAAAATATCTCATCATAGTCAACCCTTAGCTTCTATGAGTAACCCTTTGCTACTAGGTGAGCCTTGAACTTTTCACCCTCCTTTTCTAAAACTGCTTCTTTCTTCTTGTACACCCACTTGCACCTAATAGCCCTCTTCCCTTTAAGAAGTTCCACCCACTCCCATGTTTGGTTCTTATAGATTGCATCTCGTCCTTCATAGCACCCATTTAACTACCTTTTTCTTGGCTATGTACTGCCTCCTGAAAGTTAGTAAGATCCCCACTACTAATTATTAGTGCATAAGAAACCAAATCCTTAAAACCATACCTAGTAGGCGACTTGATAGTGCTTTTATCTTTGCCTGTGGCTATACTATAGGGCTGCTGATCTTTTATACTAGCTCTTTCTACATTCTAAGTACCATCCTTTGCATTATGAGTCTCTACCCACCTGCATCACACATAATCATCATCAGAATGATTGAATCTCTGGCTTCTTCTTTCTAAGTATTTTGTAATATGGATTTTCACCAAAAATCATACATCTTACCGACACCATCTTGCTTTGCTCTGGATCCCACATACCTTGAGTCTTTTACCCATTTTTGATATCCCAGAAAAATGCACTGTCTAAACTTAGCATCAAGCTTCGATCTCTCCTCTCTAGCAGTTTGTGCATAGGTTAGACATCTGAACACTCTTAACCTCGAGTAGTCTATCTCATTACCTGTCCTTGCCTCCTCTGCAACTGTCCCATCTAATGATGCCCGTGGCAACCTATTAATCAAGTAGCACACATACTTCTCGCATCTCCATTAACTTCTTTTCTAGCCTCGCTAGCTATAGATATATATTCATCCCCCCTTCCTACCACACCATTTTGTTATGGTGTCTTCTGAATGTGAAGTATCTTAATCCCATGCTCCTTACACAACTCTGTGAATCTTAAGTCTGTGTACTCTATACCATTATCTAACCTGAGGCATTTAATCTTCCTCCATGTTTGGTTTTCCACTTCAGTTTTCCACAACTTGAATTTGAGAAATGTTTCTAAATTGTGCCGCATGAAGTACACCCAAACTTTTCGTGCGTAGTCATCAATAAAGCTCACAAAATATACATTACCTCCCAAAGATGTTGTTTGTATTGGTTCTCAAACGTCTATGTGAACATAATCAAGAATCCCCTCTGTCTTGTGTGTGTGGGTCGCCTGAACTACACCTTGTTCTCGCTTTCCAAACACAATATTTGCAAAACTCAAGCTTGCATGTTTTGATACCCTTCAATAAATTTCTCTTATGAAACTCCATCACCCCACGCTCACCCATATGCCACAAGGCTATACTGTCTAACTCAGGCTCTACGATTACAACTCCATCTATAATTGTGGTACCCACCAGTTTATAGATATTCCATGTCAGCTTTTGCCCCTTCATCACTGTTAAGACACCTTTGCTCACCTTCATTGCTCCATTGGAAAATTTGTAATAAAAACCATTACCGTCTAGAGTCCCCAATGAAATCAAATTCTTCCTCAAATCATGAACATGTCTAACATCACACAATGTTCTAATGACACCATCAAACATCTTAACTCCAATATTCCCTATTCCGACAACCCTGCATGAAGCATCATTACCCATCAGAACAAAATCAGAATTTACTAACTTGTAAGTGTCAAGCTAGTTTTTATTAAGAACACGCTGAATCCATTATCCAAGAATCTGTTAGATGATCTCGATTAGATGAAACTGAAAGCATATCATCGATTCACCATCACCGCTCTCTAAGTCTCCTTCTTTTACTACATTCGCAGACTTTGATGAACCCTCCCTATTTTCTGTGTTCCCTTTCTTCCATTCTAGGCATTCTCACTTTATGTGCCCCTTTTTCTCGCACTTGTAACATTGAATATCCTTCCTTTTCCTCGATTTAGATTGAGATTTGTTTACCGACTCACTTCGAAACTTGTTTCTCCCCACACTCCATCATTCCTCGTCACAAGCCCTTCACCCTGTGAACTCTCATCACTGGCTTTCTTCCTTTGATTAAAAGCTAATAGGGCACCTTTTTTATGTTTTCCAAAGGCAGCGCAAGCATGGCCTTCTCCTTCTTTCTAGAATAAACCCCCAATTTCTCATAGATGTAATAGCTAAGGACACCTGATCCTCTTTTTCTTTACATTCTCATAGAGGTGGCAATTTAAGTCCGATTCGTTGAGCTAGCTCGATTCACCAGGAATGAGGGCTGGGCTAGGCTATTAATTTATTGGTTCAAAAATACTACCAAATTTGGCTCTACTGATTTGAGTCAGTCTCTGTGGCCCAAATTCGGGTTTACCAATTGCTTTTTGCTTTGTAAGGCATTTTGGCCCAATCCATCCGAATTTAGGGCTGGGCTGGGCTGATATATTTTTTGTCCAAAAAAATCAGGCCAAATTTGGCCCGGCTCAATGTTGGGCAACCCAATTCGTCTGCCTGAATTGCCACCTCTAAATTCTCATTTTCCTTCCAAAAAAAAGAGAAAGAAAAATAAAAAATAATTTATAAGTATTTTTTATGGTTTTAAAAAAATTTGTTGTCCTAAAACCTTTTTTATGTTTTCCATTTTTTCAAAAGAGAAAGAAAATAAATATATTTTAAAAATAGTTTTCAAATAGCTCTAAGTATTTTTTTTATGATGATTTTAAAAATTAATTGTTGTCCTAAAATTAACTTTTGATTTTAGAACTCTCGTAATTGTAATAAAAACAAAACAATTAAATTAGTATTTTTAAGAAATTATAAATTACTTCAAAAAAAATTAAAATTAATGTATAATTACTACAAATATCCTTAATTTTAAGAAAATCTTTTCCCGGTTATTCTTAATTGTCGAAAAAAGTCAAAATAAGCAAAAACAAAAATAAAAACGAAAATCTAGAAATAAAATAAATAAATAATTTTTGTACGCATGAAATAGAATTCTCTCAATTATTTTTAAACAAAATTATCTTATAAATTAAATTATATAATTTTGGTAGTGTTGAATTTCTAAAAAGTACTAAGTAAAAAGAAATATTACTTCTCCAAATTACATTGTGATAACGAGTTCTCTCGTCTCTCCATCCCAACTCTCCTTAATCACTCAAGTCATGCATGCCTCAAAGGCATCTAATATAATTTTTTTTTTTTTTTTGGAAGAAGAAGACTGGTGATATTTGTTTTTGAATATTAGGTAATGAAGTGTGTACGATAACTTAATTTAATTATTTTTGTAGCTCCGTCCCGGCTCTTTAATTCGAGACATGCTTCATTTAATTTAATCGGCTTAACGTGGTTGGGTTTATTTCAAATCAAACGAGTCAGAATAAGCATTCTTTAGAAACCCAAGAAAATTAAATTTTCTAAAATCTGCAAAACGTTAATAAAAATAATAAATCATCGGCTGTCATGGGGTTCTCGTAAATTTCTTCTAGATCTCGATGACAAAACTGGATCACATTTTAAATTGCTGCGAAATCTAGTGACCCAGAAAAGTTTCGTTGAATTCTAAGACAAGCAGAAATTTTTCCAATTTTCTGGATGATAAATTGCTAATGATTGCTACTGACAGATTTTTACAAAAATCTCGTAAGTTGCGTGAATGTTCTGGGGCTAAGTTCATTTAAAATAAAGTGAACTGAAAAGAAATAACTTATTTCGAGGCAGAAACATATTCGAATGAAACAATATGAACCATGTATCCAAAATAATAATAATAAGCCCTGCCCCCCGATTATATTTTAAAAATAATTTTTTATTCTTTTATTTTTATACTTTAATATAAATAATAATAATAATTATAATATTTTTAATAAATAATTTATGTAATTATAATATTTTTTATTTTTATGAAAAATATTAATTTTAATATAATAAAATAAAATGCAAATTTAAAAATAAAATAAAAATAAAACAAAAATAAAATGTTAACGAGATGAGTTTGAAAATTTTAAATGAGACAAGTTTGGGAATTGAAAAAAATAAATGAGCCGAGTCGAGATGGGACCGCCTTGTCCCAAACCTCCCAATATCCCTAGCGCATACAGATTACAAATTTCCTTCTTCATTTAAGAATGAGCGAGTTTTTTCTTATTTTTATAGAAAATGACTTTTTCTGAATAGAAAAAGCAAAATATTTTCACTTTTTCTATTCAAAACTTTAAAAAATTTCAAAGAATAAATGCGAAAATTTAAAAACAACAAATGAATGCTAAAAAGCTATTTAGCTTCAAAGATTAAGTCAAAAAACAAACGCCAATTTTAAATAATATAAAATCTTTAAAAAATCAAATATAAATATATTAATGAATTAAAATAAATGAAATAAATTTAAAATACTAAATAAAAATAATATGTTGAATTTAACTCAATTTTTATTGATACTTACTGAATTTTTAAAATAAAAATAACTAATGCATGGCTTCTTTCAAAAAAAAAAAAAAAAAGAATGCATGGTTCCCCAATAAAACTTTTCAATTTCCTGTGAAACTAAGACGACATGAAAGAAAAGAGCCAATATTTGTCCAATTCCCGAGTAAGTGCCAACAACTAAAAAGTTTGATCCGGATTCTTTTTCACATTTTCTATCTCACTTTACCCTCCTTTTTCTCGGTCACCAAACAGATGTTAAAAACTCACACAACAGTCTCATTTTGCATAAATACTTTGTAAACAGACACATTATCATGAGAACTGTTTACAAAACAAAGAAACTTCATCATCCCAAATGCAAGCTTCTCACGTAAGCTGTCGCTTTACGCCTTCATCCCTCCTCATAAATCCATGGCCACCCTCTTCTCCTCCTCCTCCTCCTCCATTGTTTCTTCCTCCACAAGCTCTCAAAGATGGCAGCTTTCTGTGACGCTTCTTAGGATTTAGCAATGGGGTTATTAACCCACATGCTAAGAATAAAAGTCTGCTTCTTCTCTCGCAGATTCTCCCAACTTCTTTCTTTGATTTCTTTCACTCGTGATTCAAAAGCTTTGGCCTTGATCTTCGTTGGAATATTCTCCCCTTTACATACAGACGATGCCATAAACATATGACGCTCCATGTGTTCCATCTCCATACCCTCTGTATATTCTTCCGACCACTTTCTTTCAGACTAAAGAATTTCATCTATATTTCAAACAAGAAAATTGATTCAAATTCTCGTGTCATGTGGTAAAGATTAAGTTGTGTTTTGTTCTAGGGAAAGTATTCAAGAAAGAAAAAACAAAATAGTAAGAAATCAACGACATGTTTGTCTTTATTCTCATTATCTTCAAAATAAATAAAAAGATGTATCATAATTTTCTTATATCAAAGATTAAAAGTCTTACCATCCCTTGCCTATAAAGTAGTTCCGGATTTCCACTCTCTTCGCAGGCTTTCAAGAATGAAGAGATTTCATCTTTCACTTCCCACCATGGAACTGCATGAAATTTCTCTACCGATATATTCTTCATTATGAATTTTTCTTCGGATACTTGAAGAAAATCTCTGCAACTAAAATCAAAACAAAAGAAGATAGATTAATAAGTATTTTTATACGTAGAAATTAAGAAAGAATGAATAATTAATAGTTATCGTAGACGCATTTTAATTTGCGTTGAAGAAGTTTAGAAAGAAATTGAACTCAACCTAGAGAGAATATCTATCAATAAATCATTCGGAAGAGATTGGAGAGTGGAGATATAACTATCTCTTTTTGTTTTCTTGAATTTCCCGAGGAAGAGCAACAAGACATGCTAAAGATTTGTGGCTCAGAGAATATCGACTCTCAATGCTATTTATATATGTCTAAATAGAGTTTATTTAGAATAGAAATAGAAACCTTATATTTGGTAAGACTAGGAAAGAAGGAAAAAAATAATATATTTATTTTAGAAGGGGTTTATTTTAAATAGGATAGTGCATATTTAGTCAAGCATGAAATTATCGGGGTTTCATATCTATCTAGCACTTACTATTTCTCAGAGGATATAGACAACGGTAATAGAATTAGGAAAAATACTAACTTTAGAAAATCGAACAAATATGTCTAAATTTAAAGTTATTTTTAATTATAAAATTATTTTGAAAATATATATTTAAATTTTTTTTAAACTAATACCTTTTGAAAAGTTATTCTTAATTATAAAATTATTTTATATATATATAGTATTTTGTTTTTGAAACTAACACTTTTTGAAAATAGATTCGCTATTGTACTTTTGATGACTAAAATTGTTATGTGTATGGAGTGGATCTAGTAAGTATATATTAAATAAATAATTAACTAATTATTTTTATTTTTTTGAAAAGAACTGACTAATTAATTAATTGTTAAAATAGAAAGCTTTTGGTTTTTAAATGAAATAGGGTGATGTACGATAATAGAAATAAGAATATTTCCTAATATTAGAAACAAAATTCCGTTATAAATTTCTAGTGACAAAAGAAACTCACCTTCAACTTTATATTATAAAAATGTAGGTAGCCTTAAAAATAGTAGAGATATTCATTATATATATATATATATATATATATATATATATATATATATATATATATATATACTGCTTCAACTTACTTAACAAATTTTATAACTTTTTTAGAAAGAATTTAAAATTCAAAAATTTATTAAGTTTATTATCCACTAAATAAAATAAAGAATATATATGGCCACTAATTTTTTTTAGAAAGAATGTATTAACAAATATATACATAATAAAAAAGTGAGACTTCCATTTATACCTTACAAAAAATTAACCTTTATTTGTTTTAATATTGATACAAATAAAATATAAATATTTGGATAAAAAACATCAAATAACTCAAATTTTGTAAGTCTTAATATTTTTCATTTTTTTTTAAAAATAACTCATTATAGATAAAAATGTCTTTTACTGTTATATGCATTTACATATATTTTGTATATAAATGATTATTTTTACAAGAAAACAATAAAGATATTTTTATCCAAAAAGGTCAAATTTTGACAAAGGATTAGATTTTCAAATTTTAATTTTCAAAAGTATTTTAACCAAATCGCCCATTAAAATAACATTAACATTTATTTATTAAATTTTGGATCATTTTCCCTTTTGGACCTTGAGGCTAGGGCTCAATTGATAAAAAAAGAGGGATGGGTTTATGGGTTAACCCATGTTTGAATCCTAAGAGAGTACTACTGATATAATGAAAAGTGAATAGGAGTATAAAAGAAGATAATTTTTTTGTTTTTGGAAAAATAAATTAATTATGATAATATAAGATTTTATTGACCATATTTTTATAATATCTATAAAATCATATGACTAGCATTAGAATTTACTATTTCTTTGGACAGCGCATTAGAATTTACTATTTGAATTATTTGAAAAGCATTTTTTTAAAAATAACTTGCATATTAAAAACAACACACACATAATAATATATTATATATGTGGGTAGAATGAAGTATAAATCCATTAGAATATTGTATACTCCATTTCATTATTATTTGAAATTATTCAAAATAAGAATGATGAAATTTAATTATATGTCTATTCTTACTCCTCATTCTCATAATTAACACTCAACCTGAAAAAATTCTTACCATACCAAAAACGAACACTAAGTATCAAATGAAAGGAGTTTGGGATTCAGAATTCATCCTTAATTCGACTAATCCTATAGGATAAAGACTAGGTATGTAAAACTCGAGAAAATTAAAAATTTTCAGAAAAATAACAAATAATAATAATAATAATAAATTGTTATAATAGTTCAAGAAAACCTAAAAAATTCTCTAGATTCGATGACTAAACGAATCATGTCAGTTAAATTTGTCTCACGAAATTCTAGCTGACGTTAAAAGTTTCGTTGAATTTTGATATTGCTGAATATTTTTACGATTGAATATAAAATATCAACGATTTCTCAAGTGACGAAATTTTTACTTAAAAATCTCATAAAATGTAAAATCTATTAAGAAAATAAGCTTCATTTTAAAATAAAGCTTCGAACTAAAATAAACAAATTATTTCGGGACATAAACGGATCCAAATGAGATAATATGAGTCATCTATCCAAATAATTAATTAAAAAAAAAAGATAAAAACGAAAATCAAAAGAGACGGGAGAGGGAGAGCGTTAGAGAGGCAGAAAATTCTTTTTTTTTTTCTTTATTTGATTCTTCAAGATCTACCGAAAATCTGATCATGTGTTTTCGCCAAGCCACAAGAAACTAGCCCCATCAAGAAGCACACGGCCACTAAAAAATCTTAAGATTTCATTAAACTTCACGATAAGAGGGAATTTTTCAACTTAGATTATTTTTAAATTTCAAAGGCCATTTAATGGCTTAAGGTTTTCTAGAGGCCGAAAATGTCAGAAATTTCATCAGATATTTTTGGACTGAGTATAAGAATTTTAGAATTTTCAGATCAAGCTTTGACAATCCAAACTGAATTTCGAGACTGTTTTCGGACAATTCAAGTTTAATTTTCGGGATTGTTTTCGGACAGTTTAGACAAGATTTTCGGAACTGTTTTCGGACAGTCCCGAACTATGTTGAGGTTTGTTTTGATCCCTAACTGATATTCTCTGTGGCTTTGCTACAGGTTTTGAGATCACAACATTTTAAGACGAACCGTGAAAGTAGACCAAGAGGTGCCCTATTTATATGGGTTCGAGATTTGGGCCATTTCATGTGTTATCATTGTGAAATATTAAATAACATGGTCATTGCGCTGGTGAAAATCATATTAATATATGCTATTTGATGTATTAACATGAATTGCATGGATGTCAATTATATGTAAAAAATTATAATTGTCCATGGTGATGTAAACGTTTACGAAGACTCATATATACACATGTAACATGTTTAAACGAATTGGACATCATGCATTTCATATACACCTGGCCACATCGCTGTCAGAATGCAAAGGCACAGATTCAGATCAGTATTCATCGATGTTATGAATGGGTCGTGGAGCTCTGAAAATGGGACAAAGTCCAAGGTTGAGATCACTGACGCAGAAATTAATCAAAACGATAAATTACACGCCGCGAGTGCTGCAGATCCTCCTCGTATAAAGATCCAAATGTTATTCACGGTTAGAGATGAATCCCGGTGATGTAAGTTCACGAAAATGTTTGAGTTAAGGTATGAGTCCCATGTGAAAACCCGAAAAACCGTGGCTCACAAAAGAAATAAAATCATGATTTGATAAATTGTACCGAGGTTGTCTAATGGTTCGAAATATGGGATTAAATACCACACTGTTAAGACTTGCATTCCTGTGAGGGAGTCGACACTCGTTGTGAGTATGAGAGGTCGCATCTCATGCATGATACTTAAACATTTCATATAACGTTACATAAATTGTATTTAAATGCGACAATGCTTACGTACATCATTGCATGTGTATTTAGGTGGGCAACCCTTTATGGTGAAAATCCTTAAATCTTAATCGCTTCACCTCGTCGCTTTAATTCCCTTTCGCGCACAAAGTTCGTGCGCACGCCCGACCCGCATATAGGATCACATGAGGGGATAAGAGAGTCGGATGCAAATTTTATTTCTTTGTTTTTGTCCTCAGATTATATTCCGAAAGCGTAACCAATGCAAAAGTTTGATAGGTTGTCAAACTTAACCCCCGATAGGGGTGTCGCTGCGGTAAACCTATAGCGCCATGAAGTCAAACTAGTGACAATTGAGTAAACCTCAAGGCATTAAACCAACCGAGCTACCCATAAATCACTATGAATGTTCTTAATTCTCTAACTTAGACCAGCTCATTAGAAACAAAGATTGGTTATAATCAGAACAAAATAGAATCCGAGAAAAGACATAAAAGGCATGTACAAACAAATAAGGATTTACAACTTACATTTAGCAACCATTGGAGATTCATGAGGTCAAAACTAAAAGTTTTATAGTTGGAATTCGGGAGGTAAAATAGGGGGACCTTGTTGGAAGACATAGCTAAGAACTCTTCTGCATAATTTTTTTTTTGGAATTATTCTTGGGACGGATCTTCACGATAGCATGTTCCAATTCCTGGATGAACAAGCAAAAGAGCAATTGATGCAAGTGTTTTCAGATATAGAATAATTCCTTTGCAAGTAGATGGAAATTTCACAAAGGAAAAAAGAACAAAGTGAAAGAAATTAAGTTCAGTTGGCAACAGCCAACTGGGAATTCACAAAAGGGAATTCCCTTGTGACCAAGTAAGTCATAAGTGACCACAGCATTGTTCTCGCATGTAGATAGATCACTGACTACTTTTTTGCAATTTCTATAACAGAACAACTACTGAAATTGGAATCAGGGTTAGCTCCAAGGTCCCCCAATCTCAAAATTGATGAAGATCCCCTTCCTATGAAAACAATTTCGCAGAGGGAAAAAGAGATGAAGAACAAAAGGGAAACTAACTTTCAACTATGATTTTTTTAACTTAAACAGTCACTGCAACAACATTTCTAACTGTCATTTTTTCCTTTCAAAAAATGTGAAAACAGGACAATATTGAAACAATTCTTCTATGTAGGTAAAGAAAACAGACAATCAAAAAAGAGAACCTGACTAAAGAAAATAGCATCTCCCATAACACCCTTGCTTTGGGCACAATAAATAAGAAGATGGTTTATGGTCTCTTCCTTCTCATGGCACATAGAACATCTACTTGCTAAGGCCCATCTTCTTTTTTGAACAAAGTTAAGCAAAGTTAAAGCTTTACCTCATGCTGCCTCCCAAGTAAAGAAGCTAATATCAGGCTGCACCCACACATTCCAAATGCATCTGGAGGGAAAGAAGAGTCAACCGGCTCTAGGGCATTATAGATAGATTGACTGATAATTTGCCCCTTTCTTTCAGTCCAAGGCACCAAATCCTCCACATCTCTGTACGCTCTTCCATGCAACCTCACCAAAAGCTTTCCAACGCCTCTACCTCTCCAATCTTTAAAGGATCTGCTTAAACAAGGGTTCCATCCTCCCATCCCATCCTCCACCATGGAATCCAAATATCCATCACCCACACTTCCTTAGCATTCATTAGCTAGAGCAAACAAGGGACAAGAAAAGACAATACACAGAGGAAAATCCTATACCAGTATCCTTCCAAAATCTCACCCTTTGCCCATTACCCACTAGGAAAGAAATCTTACTTCTTACCAAATCTCAATCTTTCCTTCTTTCCCATACTTCCCTCTAATCACTTGATTCAACAAAGCCTCTCTATCATTGGCAAACCACTAATTTTGCAAAGAATAGTTTATTAAAGATAGAAAGGCACTTTGGCCCTAAGCCCCCTTTTGATCTTATCTCGAATACACAATCTCCCCATCTACTAATGAGGCTTCCGCGACTTCCATCACTGAAGAAACCCTTTCAATATATCTACTTTAGATTCCTGTTCAACTGCTTGCATGCGCAATGACAAAAAAAACAAATGGCACATCGGATAATGTGCTTCGAATTAGGGTGACCCTACTTCCCTCTAATCACTTGATTCAACAAAGCCTCTCTATCATTTTCAAACCACTAATTTTGCAAAGAAAAGCTTTATTAAAGATAGAAAGACACTTGCCCTCAAACCCCCTTTGATCTTATCTGAATACACAATCTACCCATCTTACTAATGAGGCTTCCACTTTAAATTTCCACTTCTCCAATGTGAACCTTGAATCTATCTACTCTAGACTCTATCTAAGCTTGGATCGCGCAACAATGACATAAAAAAATGGGCACATTGGATAAAGTGCTTCGGTACCAAAGACCTCCGGGATGATATAATCTCTACCACAGCCAACTTTCTGCCAAATCACTCTTCCATACCATCCCAAACTGCCACCTCTTTTCATTGCATAAATTTAAAGAATATCCAAATAGGTGGAAGGAGACCACCAATCTTAAAACCAAGCTCAAAAGAAGGTTATCAATATTTTTCAACCCTTCCCATAGGAATAAATTTACCCCTATCCAAATCTATTTTAAACTCCAATATAGCCTCAAACCATATAAAGTAACCAATAAAGGAAGGTCATCTGATCTTGGGAGGCTTGGCAGAACGCCAACAAATGGAAATGTTGAACTTCTGCCCTTCACTCTACAACCCAATATAAAACCTCTATCCACTAACCTCTTAAAGAGGCAACTAAAAGTCACAATAACAATCACAAATAACATACTGGAAAGAAAGGATCCTCTTTCACTGAAACCTTTGAGCTTTGAAAAACCTGTAGAGGTATCATTGACCAACAGAAAGAAACTTATTATAGAAATGTTCCACTTTATCCATACAACCCCACTTTCCACCAAATCCCCATTTTCTGCAAAACTGTAAATAAAAAAGACCAATCAATGTGATCACAGGCCTTCTTTATATCCAATTGGCACAAAATTCCACATTCATTAAAACTTTAAAATTGAATCAACGACTTCATTAGCAATAAGAATTGCACATTAGGACTTATCTACCTCCACAAACGCCCCTTGAACCTCTGAAACCACCTTTCCTACCACATTTCTTATCCTATTGGCTAACACCTTGACCATCCACCCACCTCCCCCAACCAAACAAATGGGCCTAAAGTCCCTTGAACCTTCAGCACCCCCTTCTTTGGGATTAAGACTAAAAAGGTTGCATTCAAGCTCTTAACAAATTAATGTGTTAATTTATCACTTAGTCATTGTAATCCCATTTCTAACAATGTTTTCCCATAATGAACAATTTACATGCGACCAGTGGATCATTGATCAAACATGCTAAAATAAGAAAGGAAAAAGAAAATAATAATCCCCAAGCAATCTAAAACATATTACTTTCAATGTGAAATATCAGAAATTATCTCAATACAAATGCAAAAATAATTTTGACTCACTTCGCTTATTGTTGCTTTGGTGAGGCATTTTGGGAGAAGGGGAACACATACAAGTTTCTGAAGTAACAAAAGAAAACAGTAGAGAAAAACACAGCTCGATGTAGGAACTCACTGTCTTTTTCAGTCTCATTTTTGGCAGCATGTTTGCATGAATGAGTGGCATGTATATAGTGGGTGTGTGGCAGGCTCGCGGACGTCAACAAGGACCACTAAAAAAATTTAGAAGCCAAAAATTGACCTATACTTTATTATTGAAATTATTTTTTTTCAAACAACACATATTCCTTTCCTTTCTCATCCTAGAGATGAGGACTCCATCAATATCCATCCTGTGTATTAGCATTGTGTTTTAAACCAATCAATCAAACGGTGAAACCGATTTCCTTTGTTTAAGAAAAAATATAATAAAACTCAATTTACCTGACTACTTGGTTCCTTTGGGGATGTTTCTGTTGTCCAAAGGTTTCAATTGTAATAAGCTCTAGCCTCTCATCAAGGGCATGAATTATTACTGTGCTCAAAAGAAAATTAGAAAAAAAAAAAAACAAAATTAGATCATTATTATAACCAGAAACCTAAATGCAATGAGCGTTACTTTGAATATTGCTATTTAAAGAATTCAAAATTTGAGGCGTTAAAGTTTTACAATGAAGATCATTTATCACGAATGCAATATGAAACCACCAAGTTACACTACCATTTTCAACGCAGAAAAAGACAGCTATGGGATTTTACCAGTATAGATACATAAAAGCAATTTAAGGAAGTGAAGAACAAACCAGAGTCAATGACGACCCCATTTTCTCTCCTCTTGCTCCTTCTTCTACACTGGCAGCAAAATCCGCTGAGCCCCTCTCGCTTTTTGCTTAGCCTGCTTATGGAAAGGAAACAATGGCAACATAGATTATGCTTTTGGTTCTTCAGAGTTACAAATAACAGAATTGTGTTGTATTGACACCACCGAAAAACATTGGGATAACCTCCGTTTGGTTGCTAGGAAAAGGTAGGAAATATTAAAAAAAAAAAAGAAGATAAAGTACATATTGAAGATTTTTCATCATCCGGGGCCTAAGCAAAAATGTCTACTCAATTCTACCCAATACAATTTCAAATTTCCCGGAAACTAAAGAGTATAGGACTACATGAAAGAAAAAAGCCCCCAATTCAATTTTCTAACCTTTTCTCGACAATCAGACAGACTTAGGTTTAAGATAATTCAAGTCATGCATCACTAAAATCAATGGAAAAATGTCCCGAATAACGCCTTGGCATCTGCCTACTTGTCGAGAAAGTTGCAGTTTCCTTATTATTTCAATTATTTAGGGCACAACATAAAAGCTTGCTCCCAAGACTCTCAAATGCAACCATTTAGCTCGATTCATGGAAAAGTTTACATCCAAAATTAATTTTATCTCTTTAGCCTTCATTTTCTTAGCAACCAAACGGACGACAAAGATTTAAAATGAGTCAAAAAAACACAAATAAATAAATAAATAAATTCCAGTTTTGCCTTGTAAATAAGGGCTTGAGCAATGTTTCTGACGTGCCAGGTGGATCTACCAGTGGCGATAACCATGAAATCACAGTGATGCCGAACCGGAATCACTCTGACGTCGTCGGCTTTCACGTCGTTCAGAATCTGCTCGATCTCTTGCAAGTTCAGCAGCTCTGTTGCCTTGCTGCTCTCAATTGTGGAGGATGACCAGGTCCGTTTCAACCCTAGGAAACCCTTAGCTTCCATTGACAGCATTTGAGAAGGAAGAAGAAGGTGAGTGATGAATTAGGGCGCGAGATCTTAGAGCCGCCAGCATCTGGTTGCACCGCTCGCCGGCAGCCGAGCTGATTTTGGTATAAAAGTTCCTTTGTTTTAAAACGACGTCGTTTCATTTGAACAACATCGTCGGAACTTGGAGTCTACGCACCTTGAAATAAAAAGAATGTGTAACTTTCACGAAATAGTACCATTTTTTCCCAAAATTTACCACTAAAGGAAAATCTTACGAAAAAATTAAATTCTCAAAATTATATACATTTCTAATATTTAATCTTATATAATTAATTAAAAATGTTATAATAAGTTTTATATATATACATATATAAACAAGATTTTCCTAAAAACTAGTCATGCTAAGGATGATTTAAAGGATTTCGCTACGCCGTTTTCATTTATTTTCTTCTTAAAAAAAATTATTATTCCATATCCATTTAGGCTTTTATTTGGCACATTTGTTCTTAACAGTGTTTTTTAAGAACGCCATCGAATTTTATAATTTTAAAAAACTTTATAATTTTTTAAAAACGATAATACCGTAGTCAAGTACAACGATTATTTGCTAAAAATTGTAAATATTGATTTTTAAAGATTATGTTTAATATCTAAAATCATAACTTTCCCAAATCTATAAGGTTTTTAGTTTAAATAATTTATCTAAAAAAATCCACTTTTACTTATTTGTCGAATCAATAAAAAATCAAATATAAATTATTAAAATTAATAATATCTTACTTGATTCACCCATTGATACTAATAATCATCCTTTAAATAAATTGTTTTTGTGTTTAGAAAGATTCATTATAATAATAATAATAATAATAATAAAATTAAAGTTGATAGGGATACAGAAATGGACCAGACAATTCATCCGTCAAATTTCAAAGGAGCTGGAAGACCATACCCTCGTCCTATGTCCTTACATAGCGTACTCGAATAGAGGCTCCTACCATTGTGTGCCCAAAAACATGGATTTGAAAACAGAAGCCCATACTCGGGCCAAACCATATCTTTACAAGTACAGAAGATGTAATTATTCCCTAAAAGACGTCCTCGTCGTCCAATCAAGTCCTATTATAAAGCAAGTGAAAGCAACAAGATCGTTAAAGTGACACTCCACCAATATGAAGGAGTGATTACTCCAAATAAAACTCATTCGACTAATCCATCGCTAAATCTAAGGTCGACTACATGAGGAAACTCCATCCTCCCAAGGGAAGAACCCCTAATCATGGGCCCAAAATTGATGAATATCCATTATAAATGCAAGCCTGGCCCAACACTAAAAGGTATGCTACTTCTAAGCAATCAAGGCATCTTCTTCTGTCCCTCAAGGAAGAATCTCACCAGACGTGAGCGGCTACGCAAAGCCCTCGCCGGCCTCTCCGCCTTTACCCAGAACAGCCAACATCACGTGGATCGACATTGCGGCAATCCTCCCCTAGCCCCAACGATCGCTTGTGGTCTTGGTCCTACCAACTGACGGAAACCGCGGCTCAAACCCGATTCGGTTGAAAAAAGCGTCGTCGAGTTGGCTTGTGCATGGGAGCAACCGATTCCTTCATAAACATAAGCTGATTCCTCGATTCTTGATGGTATCAGCGAGGAACGAAAGCGGGAGTAACACTAAATGCAGGGACCACCAGAATCGCGGGGTGATGTAGGCGGCGGGCCAGGGCCGGTGGAAGCGTCTGGTGTCTGAAGCGAAGTGGAGCTGGCCGCCTCGTCGACCCGGTGCGGTCGGAAGAATTGGAGCGACACCGAGCAAATCTGACATCAGGGGAGACCGCAGACGGGAAGGCCATAACCTTCTCCTGCGAAGAACCACTTGTGTGACATTTCCACGGCGTGACGACGAGTCCCCAGTGACGGGGCATGGACCCGCCGTTGGCCCGTTTGTGAAACGAAGCTATACCCGAAACGATCGGGGGCGAAGCGCGAGCCACCCTGGCCAGAAACGAGGGCAACGGTCGTGGGAGCATAGGTTCAAAACTGTAGCCAATAGTGCGTCAGCGTGAAGGAAGTGGTGAAGGGGCGTACGGATACTATGGGCGCGCGAGTACGACAAGCGGAATCTCCCTTCCACCCAGTAGGGCACTACACTTTCGCCCCAGTGAGTTCGAGGAATGCCTCGGGTAGAAACGGTCGATGGAGTCAGATCCGTCGATCGCGCCAATACTTCTGAATCGGATGGGCTGCATGGGTGCTCGGGACTACTGTGCGATCACGGGGCTTCGCCCGCTAAAGCTCGAAAGGGCCCGGCACAGCTGGTTGATAAATTCCCCCGCCATCTATCTCGTCATTCGAGGGAACTAAACATTGCGATTCGTCTCCTTCGCCAGACTGGGGCGTCTGAAAGCCGAGCTACCATCTCTTGACCATCAAGCGGGATCGCGAAAGTTTGAAATCATATGTCTGAGAGATTGTGGCAAGGTCCACGAAGATAGACGTGCAAACCGAAAAATTCGGTTATCCCACTGGCTCATCGCGAAATTTGGCGTACAATCAGGACTGATGTTCTCTATCTCGAAGAACCACTCGAAGCTAGCATGGTAGGGTCTCATACGAAAGCGAGAAAAGTATATAAGCGGCGAGAGGCCCTCATATCGAAAGAAGGAGAGCTCCTCGCTGCGAGAAAAAGGGACGGCAGGCAGAGGCGGCAGGGGCGGAGCGGCGACAAAGGCGACCAAAGGAAGTCCCCGGTCTGGAGCGGGAAGCGATCCCCTAAAGGCGGGAATCTCGAGGGCAAATGCAGGCCCACACCGCGGCGAAGGGCGACGGCGTTACGTGCGGCGCTTCGCCGCTGCGGCGCCGGTATCACGAGTCTACGTGAAGTGCGAAGCGAGCGATTCTGAGATGGCGGCGAATGAAATCGGATCAGCTACAAGGGATACGAAGTATTGCGAGAGGGTTTCCACCAGGGACTATAGACGTACACGGACGAATTTGTATACAACTAAGAAGAGAGAAATAGAATATTTGTCGGCGCGGATATCTTGGCGTTTATATCTCGGGAACTGACTCGAATCAAACCTAAGTCGGGCACATAACCCATAATCGGCCTGACTGTTGTAGCCATCCCAGACGGGCAAGGCTGTTCGACACCAGTAGCCCACAGGAGAAATCCATGATCTCGGGAGAGGTTTCTTTGGAGAGGGAGGAAGAATCTAGTTACGCTTTCGGAAAGCCCACTACGGGCATAAGATCGACGGGACACATGGGGAAATACAAGCGATATCTGGAAGTTGCATGAATCGATATAAATGCGTTCTCGATTTCCGGATATGGAAGGGTGCGGCACCCCATGGCGACCGGCCGCGGTAGTCAGCGCGGTGTAGCCGGCCACTACAGTTCACCGGGTTTGTCGATGGCGGGAGTTGGTTTGACATCATCTTAGCGTCGGCCTTGAGATGCGTGGAAGAAAAAGCGAATCCCATCGGCACACATTTGCGGGGGATTTTTCGAGGAGAAAAATGCTACCGTTGAACAGATTCAGCGCGATGATACCGGGAGAACCCCACTGCCCGAGGCAGCGGCGGCGACCAAAGGTTCCTTATAGTGGGCGCCGGGTAGCTATAATATCTTTGTAAAGCGAGGCCCTCATGGCCTTATTAAAGCCATCCCCTCGCCATATCACATGATAGTCAGAATTCCGACGATGAATGAAGTGGAGGTGGTCAGAAATCAGCGAGTGGCGAAGATGTTACCTGACCTCCATGAAACAAGAGCGGTCGGAAGCTACGTGACTGTAGACGAGGCTGGATATGCGCGACGGTGCTCCACGGGCAGAGCCCTCGAGAGGAACTAGAACTGTGCATTTGGATGACAGCCAGAACATCTAGCCTATATTGGCTCCAGACTACCAAAGGATCTCCAAGGCCTCCTCACTTCGTTTTTGAGACGGAATAGAGACATTTTCGCATGGACACGAGGCGAGACATGGGAGGAATAGGCCGCGATAATCACCCATGCCCCGAGACATAGCCCATCCCATTCAACGGGTTAAACAAGCGCGGGTTTCGCACGGAAGGCGAGGCCGTCAATGGGAGGTCGTGGCTCCTCGAGCGGAAGCGATAAAAGTGGAATACCCTGAGTGGCTAGCTAACGTTGTACTCGTCAAGAAAGCTAATGGCAAATGGCGACTCTGCATCGACTTCACTGACATAAACAAAGCATGCCCGAAGGACAGCTTCCCTCTGCCCAGAATCGACCTCATCGTGGATGCCACGGCAGGGCACGAACTCCTTAGTTTCATGGATGCGTTTTCCGGCTACAATCAGATCAGCATGGACCCCGGGGACCAAGAAAGACTTCGTGCCGTCCGCGGCCTGAGGAACCTCGCGCTGCTCCGAGTAATGCCGTTTGGGCTCAAGAATGCGGGGCGACCTACCGAGACTAGTGAGACGGATGTTCCGAGTGAGGATAGTCTGACGATGGAGGTATACATAGGCGACATCTTTGGTAAAGTCCCACTGACGTCAGATCTCCATATCACATCTCTACGAGGCATTCCGGATCACGAGGAATTATAACATGAAGGCAGAACCCGGCTAATGCGCCTTGACGTGTCGTGGAAAATTTAAGGTTTCATAAGTGAACCCGCAGGGGATTGGAAGCGAATCCAGACAAAATAAAAGCATTGCTCGACATGCCGTCGCCTTCGGGAATAAAGGGATCGGCGGTTGTAGGGAAGGATTGGCTCTAGCTAGTTTCGTATCCAGAGCGAGTGACAAATGCCAGCCTTTCTTCCAAGTTATGAAGAAAGCCTTTCAGTGGGACGAGAAATGTGAAGAAGCATTAAGGGCATTAAAAACATACCTAAGCTCTCCTCCCGTTCCACAAGTAAGTCCGTTGAAGTAAGACTCCTCACCTTATGCTTGCCGTATCCCGGACTTCTCAGCCGGTGCGTGCTCGTCGGAGACAAAGGCGGTCAGGCACCCGGGTTTACTGCTGCGGTCGAGGCAGAGAGGAGCGGAGGAGAGGTACGAATGGAAAAGTTGATCACCCAGCGGTGAGCTGCGGCCGGGCTTCGCCCTTGTTTCAGGGCTCACCCAGTAGAAGTCCCCTGACCCAGTACTTGATAGACGGGTATTACACAAACCCCGAGAAGTCTCGGAGGTTGATGAAGTGGGCCATAGAGCTAAGCGAGATTCGGCCAACGGGTACAAGCCGCTAGCATAAAGGGCGAGGTCTGGCCAGGCTTTGTCATGGAGATTCGCCCAGATAGAGCTTGTCGAGCCTGATCGAGAGGGGCGAGCCTCCGTATGGAAACTCTACGTAGATGGAGCCTCGAAGCGCCGCGGGACGGAAGCGGGCTTGTCTCACCTCACGGAAGGGATGGGTATTGAATACGCACTCGGGTTTGGGTTCGCGTGCTTCGGCCAATGAAGCAGTATGAGGCCGTCATAGCGAGGCCTCGGCCTCGCCTGCTCATTAGAGTCTGACAGCCTCGAGGTCCAGTGACTCCCAAACTGGGTGGTCGACGGATCGGAGATATATACGAGGGGCCCAAAAAGTGAGACGATGGTCTATATCTCCAAAGGTCCAGTGATTTGCTAAAAAAGTTTGTATCGGTTAGGGTCCAGTAAGTAAAGAACTGAGAGGGGAATCTGGCCAAACCGGCCAGCAAAACTAATACGACCTTACAAGAGATCTCGTAGTCCAACCTGTCGAATACTGGCGGAACCTCTATCGGCAGAGTACCGGCATGGTGGGTCGCCCAGAGTAGGATCGAGTCGCGAAATGGATGGACCACATTGGGATCATATTAATATTGAGAACCTTACTAGGCGACCAAAAGAAGCGGCTAAGATAAGAGAAGGTCTTCGGGTTTACGATCACAAGGAAGAGCCTTTACAAGGCGGGGATTCTTCACACCTTTCCTAAATGCATCGCGGAGAAGACTTGAATATGTCTTGAGAAGTACGGCGTATGTGGGGAACCATATCGAACTACAGACGTTGGCAGAAAAAATCTTAGAGCGGGGATACTCTTGTACGATACTTAAAGATGCGACCGACTTAGTCAAGAAATGCAGAATCTGCCAGGAGCACGCCAAAATATCACGCCTCACGTCGAGGCCCCCGACGTCGATTACTAGCCACACAGCCGCCGTGATGGGGTTGGACATGGGACCCTGCCCGTGGCAGGGGCCAATGCAAATTCATAATTGTCACAGTGGATTATTTCACCAAGTGGGCGGAAGCCAGGAGCCCTTAGCCACGATTACGAGGAGACAAAGATCACATGGCTTTGTGTGGCGGCGGAGTCGACTGCGGTTTGGTATCGAGAGCCACAGTATCGAACAATGGAGCAGTTCGACGGCAGCGGAATTTAGAGGCTTTTCGCGCCCGAGCTTGGAATTAAAAATTATTACTCATCCCCAGCACACCCGCAGTCGAACGGACAGGCCGAGGTCACCATCAGGACCCTTAAAGCCGCTTTGAAGACCAAGTTGGAAGACCGCGTAAAGAAATTGGGTGCAGAATGCCTTCACGGTACTATGGGCTGCGAGCAAACCGCAAAGGCATTTACCGGGGGAAACCCCCTTTGCTTAGGCTTGGCACTAAGGCGGTCGCCTGGCCAGAGTCGAATAAAATCCCAGTTGAGTTAGCATGAGAGGAGCACAGCGACGAGGCCCGCCGTGCGAACTTAGGCTCCTAGGCGAGAAGCGGGACGGGTTCCAAAGGCGGCTCGGAGACCGACGGGGACGGCCCAGGCTTGGGCATCCATCTTGAAATGCGAACTTCATTCACATATTATAAAGTAGAGATCTTGAGGGCATAATCACGGGGACAACAGAACAACTATTTATAAGCAGGGCCAAGCGCCCGGAAGTTCACGCAAACGTTCCAACTTCTTCATCAATCAGCATTAAAGACGTTCGCACTTTTCCAAGAAAATCAGAAGTCGAACGGCCACATGCAGCAATTCAATCCAAATAGGTCACGCTACCTAAGGAGTCAGATCCGCTCAGGCTACATTGCCACTCGGCTACATCACCACTCGAAATTTGGGCAGCCACCAAGGCCAGCTACTTGCCGTGGGCCAGTTGCTCACTCGATGGGGTCGTGCGCTCGACCTGACCCACTTATTTACCTAAATGGAGTCAGGCCCAACCCATTTCGGCTGGAACGCCACCAAGGCCATTCAGCGCCATGGGCCCTAGTTGCTCACTCGGCGGTCGTGCAGCCGACCGCAGAAACCACCTTATTTGCCTAAATGAGTCGGACTAGCCCGTTGTTCGTTGGGCATACCAAGACCCGCTGCGCCGTGAGCCCTAGTTGCTTTCGCTCTGGTCGTCTGCTCAACACGGGCCGCGTTGCTCGTGGTCGGACTAACCCATTTCGAATTTGGAGCATACGAGGCCAACTGCGCCGTGAGCCTAGTTGCTCACTCCCAGTGGTCGTCTATAGCACAAGCCATCTTTGCCTAAATGGTCAGTTAACCCATTTCGAGCTGGAGCATGCACCAAAGACCTTCTTGTGTGAGCCGTTGCTCACTTTCGGCGGTCGTCACGCGCTCCAGCACGGGCCATTTGCCTTCGTAGGTCGGACTAACCCATTGGTGGGCAGCCACCAAGGCCCAGCTGGCCATGAGGCCGGATTGCTCACTCCCCGACGGTCGTGCGCTCGGCCACGAGGGCCCACGGCGCTAAATGGAGTCAGACCCGACCGCATTTAATTTGGAACGCCACGAGGCCACGGCGCGGAAGACCCGACTATTCACTCCCGGCCAGGCTCTTCCCCATCGGCCCGACATGGACGAGCTCTAATCTACTACTCTGACGAGCTCTTCTCATCAGTCAACATGGACGAGCTCCTACTTCACAAATTACATTAACGAGCTCTTCCTGTCAATCAGCATGGATGAGCTCTAATCTACTATTTACTTTGACGAGCTCTTCCTATCAGCCAACATGGGCCAGGCTCTACCTGCCTGCTAGGCAGAGCTCTTCTCGTGATCGACATGGATGAGCTCCTAACTACAATTCACTGAAGAGCTCTTTGTCGGATCACTCGGATGGAGCCAGGCCTACATTGCATTTGAGCCTCTCCCACTTTGCCTCCAGACAGGACCGGGCTCCCTCGTACAATTCATATTGACAGAGCTCATCCCTCGCTGGATGGGCGGGCCTATTCACGATGGCAGGCCCCTCGGCTGCTACGAGACAAGCGGACTCCCGCCGGTACAATTCCTTGATAAGCGAGGCCCATCCCTCTCGGCTTCCAGATGGGCCCGAGCCTAACGTTTACATTGGCAGGCCCTTCTTTGGACTTCAAACGGGCGGGCTCCACTTCTACTATTCTGAGCCTCTGCTGCGCTCCGGTGAGCCCGGGCTCCTTCGTGCAATTCACTCTGGCGAGCTCTTCCTATCGGCTTGGCTTGTAGACCCGAAGCTCTGCCCTCTACTCGAGCAGGCTCTTCTCATCGGTCCCGACATGGGCTGAGCTCTTACTTCACAATTCACTCACGAAGAGCTCTTCTGTCAATCGGCGCTGGGCGAGCTCAATACACTATTCACTACGGCGAGGCTCTTCTTATCGGCCCGACATGGGCGAGGCTACACCTACTTCAGGCGAGCTCTTCTCTTCGATCGACGCCAAGATGTGACCCACTGCCTGTTCCACTACAAAGCCTCACCTATGGGCCTGCGTGTTGTATTCCGCGGTGGCGAATATATTTGCCTCAGGGCGGACGGGCTCCCTCGTATAATTCATATTGACAAGGCCCATCCCTCGTTTCGGATGGGCGAGCCCCAGTATTCACGGTGGCGAGCGCCCGGCGCCCGAGACGGGCCGGAGCTCCCTCGTACCCAATTCATGACCGAAGCAGGCTCATCCCTCAACTTCAGATGGACGAGCTACTATTCACGGTGGCGAGCCCCTCGGCGCACTTCTGAGACAGCGGGCTCCGCGTTACGTTCATATTGACAAGGCCCGTCCACCATTTCGGATGGGCCGAACCCTACTGACTACGTTGGCCAGGCCCTTCACTTCAGACTTCAAGCGGGCGGGCTCCCTCCTACTACGAGGCCTCTCCTTTGCACTCGGAGACAGGCGGGCTCCTTCGTACAATTCCACATTGGCAGGCTCTTTCTATCCAGATCCTTTCGAAGCGAGCCTACTCAGCAAATTCGGTAGTGAGCTCTTCCTATCGAGATCCTTTCGAGTAGCCACACTTTCGGCCAATTCACATTGTGAGCTCTTCCTGTCAGATCCTTTCGGGCGAGAAATTTGTACCCTACTATTGCAGTGGCAGGCCCCTGGCCCTTTTCACGAGACAAAGCGGGCTCCCTTCGTACAATTCCATACTAAGAGGCTCATCCCTCGACAGGTGGGCGAGCTGTATTCACATCGGCAGGCACTTCGCTCGGCTCGAACGGTGACTCCTCACCACTATTTACATGCGACAGGGGTTCTTCCCGCAGCTCTTGCTCCAACCACACTCGACAAACCTCCGTGCGGCCCCAAAGATGAGCTCCACGCTCGACCATATAAGTGGGGAATTGACATTTAAACAGGACGGTATCTAAAATCTGACGATCTGGAGTCTAAATTCTTGTCAGGTTACAGTTCAGGAAAAAGAAATAGAATATCTCAAGTTCAGAACACAAGTTTTCAAAAAATGGGTATTTATTGAAAGGGAAGGCTACAATTATCCGACCCAGATTGACAAAAGGGAGAATTCGACATCGGGAAAGCATAAATGAGTCAGAATTTAGGCATCGGACGATGAAGAGTGAGAAGGGATCTCGAGTAGAGATGCTGGGCTCCACAGGAATAGTCGAGTAATGGAAGACCCCTCAGCCTCCTGATCGCAGGAGGTCGGTTGAAATCTAGACTTGAGTACGCTGAGCGGCCTTGGTTGAAGCGAGGCCACCCCGAGAAGCCGAGCACCGAGCAGTCTTGCCGGTGTTTGATAACCTCGTCCCTTTGGGCAACCATGCTAGCTGGCCCGATGAAGATCTGCGGCGCAAGCCACCATTTGTTGTGGGCGTCTTGATGGCCACGGCCGGAAGACTCCACGACGAAGCGGAGTCTCCAACTAGCACCTCTTGCTCTCGACCTCGCGACCAAGCCGATTTAGGAGTTGTTTCTTTAGCTCAAATCACGGTAACCACGCCTTTCAGCACAGAGATCCCGTTGCTCACCCCGGGAGACGATAAGTTCCTCCCTGACCCGTTGAAGTTCACTTTGGGTGGGCTGACCTCATGATCTCAGCCAAGTCATTTGTAACTTTTGGCTTCGCCCCCAGGACCTACGGCTTCGCTCTCGACCATAGTCAAGCTACTCAGGAAGACCTCACCTTCTTCACGCTCTGCCAGTACTAGGCGATGAAGTGTGCTTAAGATCGAGACTTATTTGCTCTATTTCTTCAGCCGTAGCTCACGGCTCGTTCTTGCGGCCGAGCCGCTCGGAAGTGAGAAGCCACCTTCGCCTTATCGTCAGGGCGATCTTCATGTTTTTCATTCAATTTGGCCTTCAGACGGGCGCTGGATGGGTGGCGGCTGCGTGTCGGACATAGAAATAGTGCTAAGCACAGAACAAGCATGGAGATAAACACAATTCTGGACTTCACCAAGAGCGATTCCACTGAAAGGCAGTAAATGGCTTCATCAGCTGGCAACTCTTTCGGGCATCAACATCGGACTCTAGGAGGATGGGCGAGATGGCACTGCCCATGAGCTTCGGCAGCTGGAAAACAAGAATCTACGATTTAAGCGAAAAGCTTTGTTTTCAATTTCTCCTTCTTCAACTCCGTCGTCTTCCGAGGAGAGAACTTGACTTTGTCAGAAGGCGGATTCCATACGGTTACTGGCATAACCGTTAACGGTTGCGCAACGTCCGCACTTAAAAAACCCTTTGCCTTTACGACAGGCCTAGGGGGAGACGATAAGGTCAAATCCAGGGTGGGCAACGTCCTCTCCGGCTCTCGAACAGGAGAAGGAGGTGATGCCCCCAATTCCTGAACCTCAATCAGGAGTGACGACGCACCTCCGGCTCTGGGCGGGAAGAAGAAGGAGGCAGCTCCCAGCCGGGCTTTGGCCGGGCCGGCGGGTCCTTTCGGAAGGAGTCTAGTTTTTCTCTTCACACTCCCAGGGCTTAGGGCGTCGCCCCCAAATGAACTAAAATCACCACCTAGTAGAATTAGCGGCGGTGGAGCCCAAGGAAAACACTCCAAGGAGTAGAAAGAGTGGGGCCTCAACAGTGAAACAATCTGATGACAAATTAGAAGAACTAGGAATGTTCGACTTTATCGATACACGCAGGAGCGAGAAGAGCATTCCTCAGCCTTTAGGAGGCAACCACAGCCCGGCATCTTAGTATTTGAGGTCAAAGACGAACATCTGGGAAGCTTATAAGAAAGCTTAAGGTTAGAAGTGTTCGATCGTCTTTAGACAAATCAAACCAAAAGTAATGCAAACACTCACGAAGATTATCAGGGGCACTCGAGATCACAGGCACGCCAAAGGGTATCATCCGCAATCTGCCGAATCATACTCCAGGTTGGAACCCTTGCGAAGAAATATCGTCCTTTCGTGACCGGTGTGAAGAAGGGAGGTCAGAGATCAGGAGGAGACCAGGCGATGCGGAAAAATAAATAAAACCTCTGTAGTAGCCATCGAGATTTGAAGATGGAGAGCAGGCCACATTGGGGGCCTTGAGCCCTCTGTCCTTAAAAAGACCAATAAACCAACTAAAATACCTGACCATTGGGAGCCCAATTGCAGGAGAGGGCAGATGTTAAAATGTTGAAGAACTTCTTTTATGAAGGGATGCAAAGAGAGCGAAGTAGTTATTAAGCGACCCCAGCCCCGGACCATACCGGGCACGGAGCGGTGTAAAGGTCGAGAAACATCCAGGGTCCATGCTCGGACACCGGGAAGGCGTAACGTTCGTAGTAGATTCATATGGGGACCAGCCTGCTAGGGCCACTAGCCGGCGGCATGCGAGCAATGGTCTGAGGAAGTCAGGCCCCTTGGGATATTCGATCGGGTTTATCTTCTTTTACCTTTACCCGAGGGAAGGGAGCGCCTCGGGGCTTGAGGTTGAGTAAACAAGCTATCAAGCAAGCGAGGGAATGCCCCGACTGCGGGACGCCATCCTTGAGGAATCATTGCTTATACGCCGCAAGAGGAAGAGCGATTGGACCGTGGCGTGTAACCGATCTGGCGAAATCAGGGCAGGCGAACCCTGAGCCTCGTCTTATAAATCGAAAGAAACCTGACGGGGCGGGGGCCAATGCGAGCTAGGAATGAGGAAGAGCGGGAGGACCCGGCTCGCGGATAGAGAAAATCCATAGCAGAAATCTGAGAGCGCCAAAGTATAAAAGGCAAAGGGAAGAATTGGGGCGAAAATTCGAGGCGGGAAGGTCGACGAGAAATAAGGGGAAAACAAAGGGAGTATGAAACATAAGCGCGAAACTCGAAGAGCCATCGTGCGCTTCCGTATGGCGGCGGTTAGGTTAATTAATTCACATCCTATACGCGGACCGCGGGAAATAACAATCGTCGCGAGGATTAATCCACGACCCTTGCGCGATGCGTACCTGAGGGGGGCGTTTGATAGGGATCTGAAATGGGCGAGTGATTCATCGCTTGGCCCGAAGGGCGGTGAAGACCATGCCGAATCGTGTCCTTATAGCGGCCGGAGTGAGCCCGGCCCGTGGGCACAAAACATGGATTTGGAAAATGGGAAGCCCATTTTCGGCCCGGTCAGGCCCGTATCTTTACAAATGTAGGAAGATGGGAATATTACTAAAAGGCGTCGCCTTTCGTCGATCAAGTCTATTATAAAGGGAAGGAAAAGCAACAGAAGATCGTTAGGCGGACACCCACCAATAAGGAAGGAGGATTACTCCAAATAAAACTCATTTGACTAATCCATCGTTAAATCTAAAGAGTGTACATGAGAAACCTATCACTCCCGAGGAAGAACTTGCAATAAATCGTCCAGGTGGATGAATATCCCATTATAAGTAAAGTGGTCGACACTAAAGGTATGCTACTTCTAAGACAATCAAGGCATCTTATACATCTCTCGGAAGAATCGGCTTTGGCATGGTAATTTCTGAAGCGAAGCCCCTCGCCGCCCCCTCTTCTTCTAGTTCTTCATTGCGAGGCAGTCAGCATAGGAACACGTGGATTGACATTGCGGCAATCCTCCCCTGGCTAAACGATTCTTGAGCGGGTCTTAGTCCGACCCAGCTTGGCCAGAGCACGCTCCAGCCTAGTTCCGGTTGAAAAAGACATCATCAAAAGTGACAGTAATTCTTTTAAAAAAAGGATTAATAAGATAAATATAAAAAACAATTTAAAAACAATAATATAAAATAAAAAGAAAATATAATTTAAAATAATTATATTTTAAATTATTCATTGAAAAACAATGGATTTTTGTATGAAGGTCAATTATTTTAATATAAAATATAAAAAAATTATTTAATGAATTAAAATGAATTTTGATATTTTACCTATTAGTGTAATAAAAAATTTATTTATTTTAAATTATATTGTAATTTTATTTTATATTATTATTTTTAAAATTGTTTTTCATATTTATCTTATTAATTTTTTTTAAATTATCTTATTTGATATTAAAATAATCAAGATTGATACAAAAATCCATTGTTTTTCAACTGATAATTTAAAATATAATTATTTTAAATTATATTTTCATTTTATTTAATATTATTATTTTTAAATTGTTTTTCATATTTATCTTACTAATCTTTTTTTTAAAGAATTATTGTCACTTTAATTTTATTATTATTATTATTATTATTATTATAATAAATCTCCCAAAACACAAAAACAAGTTATTTAAAGGGTGAGTAAATAGTACAAATAGGTTAATCAATTGAGATACCATTAATTTTAATAATTTGTATTTGATTTTTTATTGATTTAACAAATGCGTAAAAGTTGATTTTTTTAGATAAATTATTTAAACAAAAAAGATTATTTAAACTAAAAATCATATAGATTTGGGAAAGTTATGATTTTAGATATCAAATGTAATCTTTAAAATCAATATTTACCATTTGAAATAATATGTTTGATATAATAAATGCCGCTATCACCAAGGCATTATCCATTTTAGACAATTAAAATGAGGACAACGATATTTTCTTACAAAAAAATTATAAAACCGTTGTTCATAATAGCGGCATTTGCTTAAAAAAATTCTTAGCCCAGACAAACTAGATTTGTCAATAGTTTCAAATATACATTATGATAGGGTTTGAAAAGTAAGGCTCACAGGCCTACTCGCCGGACCTTTGAGAGCTAACACGTGAAACTGCAGGCCCTCGCTAAACCCAGAAGAGAAGAAGTCGCCCATTGTTGAATCAATTCTGACCCTTTTTTGCGTCGACGTGAGCGCTTTGGTGCGTGAATGAAGGTTCAGTCAGGCTCGACCCCAGGCGATTGTAAAGTCTCAAGATAAGAGAAATAGAATATTATCCATGAGCCCGGCCAAATCATCAATGAGAAGAAAGATAATAACAGTTTATCGTCAAATCGGATCCCCCAATAAGAAAGGAAGATTATCCCGAATAAACTGCTCTTTCTATATCCATTACCAAATCTGATATCGATAATAACAAAACATATCCCATCCAATGGGAACAAATCCTAGTCAGCATCCAACTGGTAGGACATCTACTATAAATACTAGACCACCCCATCGGTGAAAGGTACGCAGACTCATACGCAAACATACGCTACACATCCGCCCTCTAAGCAGTTTATCTTATATCTTTGAAAGAAACTGACTTAGGCATCGGAGCGGCTACGGACGAAACCCCTGCTGGTCCTTCTTCTTTCTTGTTGTTTTTGTAGTGGAGTGTCACGTCCAGAGCCTGCAGACCAGCATTTCATCAATCTTACTCCGGCCAAACTGATCCGGGGCTGCGGACCAGCCCGCCCAGTAGTCAGTCGACCTGCGACCGAATCGCTCCGGTGATCCGGTTGAAAAGGCATCATCAGTTGGCGAAGTCGGTGGGAGCAGCGGTTCAGCACAAATAAAGCGTCCGCTCGATTCTTTGATGGTATCAACTTCGGAACACAGAAGTGAACAACGCCAATCCGCCAGGATGCGGGATCGCCGGTGGCGCGGACCATGAGGCCTCTGACACAATACCGAGCGATCTGAAGCCCGACCACGAGCGAGGTGGAGGAAAACTTCGCCTCATCGACCAACGATGGGAGAGTCGAACAACTCACCGAGCCGATACAATGCCGAGCACATAGGTCACAACTTTCCTCCTCATGAAGGCGACCTAATCTAGATATTCCCCGGCGAAGCGGCGAGTCGGTGAGCCGGGACGCGAACCACTACCATAAGTGGCCCCTGGAGAAGAAGGCAACGAAGCAACACTCGGAGAGCAAGTCGAAAACGAAGAACTACGCCACCCTCGACGAGATCGGGAGGCTATCATGGGAGCGAGAGGTTTGGGAACCTTCAACAAGAGCTTCGGTAGGTGTGAAGGGAGAATTAGTTTAGAGGACGAGCTCCACGACATGGACACCTTGGTACAACAAGGCCAGATCACCCTTCACGTAGGGTGCTTCCACTTCCCTCTTGACAAAATTCGAGATGCCACAAGTGGAAGCATTCGATGGTGTCAGGGATCCAGTCGATCATCTCAACACTTACAAAAATCAAATGGAGCTGCATGGGTATCAAGATCACGCAGTGCGGCCTTGGGCGTTCGCCATCACATTAAAAGGCCCGACCTTGGCACAGTTTTAATAGGCTTCCACTGTGTCAATCTCACTGGTGAGCTATCTATTACGTTAGGTGTCTCCTTCATTGGGGCAGGGAAGTATAAGCCGAGTTATCATCTCATGACCATGACGGGGCTCGCGAAAGCACAGTCCCTACGTCAAAGATTTAATCTTAGAATCTCTAAAAGTAGATATACCCGACGAGAAATTTGCAATCACTGCGTTCATTGCTGGCTTAGGGGTTCAGTCGAAAGACTTGATGTTTTCCATCTCCAAAAACCCCCAAGCAAGCATGGGCACGAGGTGCTCGCAAGCGAGAAGTATGTGCGGTGAAGAAGCCCTCCCTTATCGAAGGAAGCTCTTCCACCCCTGAGCGAGGCAGACGGCGATGGGGGCCGAAGCCCCCCGAAAGACAAGCGACCGGGAAAGAACTCCAAAGAAAGATGGGAGAGCGATCCTGGCGTGAGAACCTCGAGGATGTACGGGCGCCGTGGTCGAAAAAACGACGGCGTTATTCGCGCAGAGTTCCTCCCTTGCGGCCTCGGTGTCCTGAGTCCTGCGTGAGAGCCACGAAACGGCCGGTTCTGGGTAATAACTCAAATGAAGTCGAGACCCACCACCGGAGACAACACAGTACTCACGAGTTCCATAGGGACTACGGGCATCTTGAGTGGCTGCATACAACTCAAGAGGGGAAATAGAGTGCCAATACGACGGATACCTCCAGGCGGGTTTCTGTATCCGAGAATTAGCCTCAAATCGGGCTCGGAGCCAGAAGCTCATTTCGGCGGCCACCACCACTCCGGCAGGACCACAGCTCGGCTGACAACCTCTAGGAGAAATCCATGTGATCTCTGGAGGATTCGCGGGGGGAGGAGAGTCGGCTCAGCTCGAGGCCATCCCAGCGGCATCGGTCAGCGGAATGCTTTGGAAATACAAAGCGTGTCTAAACTGCGTCCGACACGTCCGTATTCTCGATTCGGATCGGAGGATGCTAACACCCTCATGACAGCGACCCCTTTGGTAGTTCGCGCAGTTGTGGCCAACAAGACTGTTCATCGGGTCTTAATTGACAACGGGAGTTCAACTGATATCATCTTCGCGTCGACGCCCGATAAAATAGGCATTGGAAGGAGAAGTGGAACCCGTCGACACTCGTGCGGGGTTCTGCGGGAAAGAATGGCCACCTCTGGCTCAGCTGGCTGGTACTCGCAACGGGAGATTCCTGTACGAGGCGGCAGCTACGGCGAGATTCCTCATTGTAGACGCCCGTCTGCTTATGTATGTTGTTAAGCGGACCTTACCGGCGCGATAAAGCCATCCCTCCAGCGTACCACATGATGATCAAGTTCCCTACCGTAGCGGGTAGGAATGGTTCGAGGAGGGATCAGCAAGTGGCGGGGAATGTTACTCGGCATCCGTGAAGCGGCGTCGATAGCGTGCCATGGACGAGCTAGACATGCGTGACGAGGTGCTCACTCGACCCGAGCCCTCAGAAGAACTAGAACCGGTGTCGTTGGATGACGACCCTGAACATCTCGCCTATATCGGCTTCAAGCTAGCAGAGGACCTCAAAGGCCTCCTCACTCGGTTCGAGGCGAAACGAGGCGTCTTCGGCGTGGAAGCGAGGGCGGGCGTAGGAGGAATTGACCCACGGTAATAACTCGCCAGGTTGAGCGTCGGCCCTTCCTTGAGCCGATCAAGCAAGAGGAGGAGCCGTGCAATGAAATATCTGCTGTAGTTTTCGGACTTGTTTAGGGTATTTTGTAAGCATAATTTAAATGTTTCGTGAGTTAAATACGAAACATGGAAACGAGAGACCCGGAAATTTACAAGATTTAAGGATAAAATTGTAAATTGTCCAAAGAGGGGCTTAAAAGTCATAATTTGACAAGATTTGAGGCCAAAGTGGAAATAACATAAGCTAAGTTGCAAATGGTCAAGAGTTGGAGGATCAAAAAGCAAATAAAGCAAATAAACCCAAAAATGGGTTTTGGGCAAACATGGCCTTAGCAAACATGGGATTTAAAGACCAAAATTGGTCTCCATTTTGGGGGAGAGCTCAAAAACGGATGGGAGAAGGAGAGAAGAAGAGGAAGAGGAAGAGAAGAAGAAGAGAAGAGAGAGGAAGCGAGCAGGTATGGAAACTGCTTTGAGTATGGATTTTGTATGGATCACATAGTTTGTATGGGATTCTAGAAAGTTATGAGTTCAAATCTAGGGTTTTGTTAGGATTTTCTTCCTAATCAAGATTTATTGAAGGTAGGGTTGGAAAAACTCTAAATGGCCCAGGAATAAGTATGATCACTCCTCTTAGGATTGATACATGTTAAATAACAAGTAATTGAGCCAGGCTTTAGAATAAACCCTAAATAATCATCATGTTTGATTTGTGTATGGGTTGTGACCCATATTAGAATGATTTTTAAGGAATTCATGAAAGAGTTTTGAAGAAAGACATGTAATTGAAGAATAATTGAATGAAAGAGACCCTAGATGGAATTTAAATGGAGTTTTGATCATGTTGCAGATAAGAGATGATTGGAACATCATTCATATATGGAAAACCAGGTGAAAAGCATTCTGACTGATTTTGATGACATCTTGCATTTGAACTGTACCGGTACACTTTGTGATACAGTCATTTTTTGGCAGCGTGTCTGATACCACGTTAGACTATCTGCGGTACCACAATTACGGGTTTTCTGTTTCGACTAGTTTTCATATTTTAGCCATAACTTGCTCATTTCTTATCCGATTTGAGTGATTCAAGTGTCCAATTAAAATAGACTTCAAGGAAAACCAAACATAAAGAAATAGACATTGTCAAATTCTGACTCTAAGTGGCCCAAAAATTCACTCAAGAGTGAGGGCAGTATTGATGATTCTGCATCCAGTTTGATCATAGAGTAGTACGAGTTGTTTGGGATGTATTTTGAGTTCGATTGCTCAGATTTGGTGATTCAGTTGGAGGAGAACCCTTAGCACCTTAGATTTAAAAGAGTACAAAAAGACAATTATCAAATATAGGACAAGGCTTTTGGAAAATAAATATTTCAAACTGTCCCTCGGTAAGTGGGTAAAGTGACTGGATGGCATGAAAATGCCATGGCAGGTTTGGATGATTCAATTGGAATGATTTCAATTTCTAAGAAAAGTAGATGCATTGAGGACAAGAATGTATGACTTGATGTGTGAATACATCAATAGTATTCTGCTATAAATATCGAAATGCCATATGGAATAGGCATGAAACTGAATAGGATATGAAACATGAAAGCAATTGAAACATGAACATGAAATGGCAATATATAAAAAAACATAATATTGGCTTTAAAGGTACCTATTATAAAGATAGTAAGTAATTGAATATATAATTGTAAACTGCCTAAGACAGTTGTTGAATGACATGGCACCTACATTCGGTAAGAGCGGGCCGCGTATGGTATCGCCGATTACTCACGATTGGTCGCGGCGGCCTCGGCGTGCTTGGCACATTGAGCGCCGGTACTCTCTGATTAGTGCAACAACACTCGATCGTGCTGGCACATTAATTGCTCCGGTACTCGATTAGTGCGGCGACACTCGTAGTGCTTGACATTAGTACTTGGTACTTTACGATTAATTACCCGCAGGCGCTCTCACGATCGTTCTTGGCACGTGGTAGCCGGTACTCTCTGATTAGTACTTTGGTACTCTACGATTTAGTGCAATATGGCACTCTTTGTCGGTCTTGGCACTCTTTGCTTTGTCTTATGGCACCTCGATCTTGTACTATACCTTGATTTTCCTTATGCTTTGTCTACTCATTAGTATTCTTTGATGCAGCGATTCAACAATTATATGTTAAGACTGCGAATAGCAGATAAGAATAAAGTGAATATAGTAAAGATACGAATGTACCTCACAAGGAGTACTCGTATCGGTAAAAATAAGTACAAGTTACGTAAAATAAGTATAAATCCGAGTCGTAACTACGAGGTTACTTATTATAATGAATCTGTGGTCCTTTCTGAAAAGACAATGTCAGGTATCTGGCAGCAAGTCTGATCTGACCTTGCATGAATATGATTATGATATGTTCGACTTATACGTATCTCGGTACCTTCGCCTGATAATGGAGTCAAGTAAGATAAGAATAAGTTTTGTAATACCAGTATAAGCTCCGTAAGATAAGTATATGCTCTGTAAGACATGTATAAGATCTGAAATACATGTCTAAGTTCTGTAATACCAGTATAAGCTCCGTAAGATAAGTATATGCTCACAGTAAGACATGTATATATCAAATACATATCTAAGTTTTGTAATACAGTATAAGCTCAGTAAGATAAGTATATACGTAAGACATGTATGAGATGCAAATACATGTATCAGTTCGGTAATACCGTATCGAATCCGAGAAATACAAGTATGTGCTCGAAGGAAATGCGGAATAAGCACATGGCTGAGTAGAAGATCCAAGTAAGACAAGGATAGACTCTGTAGTACAAGTCTGAAGATACAAAATATCTCTGTATAAATATAGTTCAAGTACCTACGGGTGCTCACGTATCTGATTAATTTCAGAGTTCACTTAGTACCCTGAGGTATCTCCGTATAAGCTCCGGATGGGATAAACTCCGTGAAGTATCTACGAGTACTCAGGTATGAGTATGGGTATACTTTAACTGAGGCTTGTTGTAGGATATGATGCGACAGTTCTGCCAAACGGGGACAATTAGTCATGAGTAGTACTTACGGGTACTCCGTATAAGATTAAGTTTCGCAAATCGTTATCGTTCCGTAATCTACGTGTGATACCTTCGGTACCTCAGGAACAAGGTAAACTCAGTAGAATAATTATAAGTTCTACATGTAAACTCTACGGGAGATGAGATAGATATAAATACCCATACCCGATTAAGTACCTCTGTATAGCATGGGATTACGTAACTCCTATGGGAGATCGAAATAAGTATAAGTGAGACAAGTATCGGTATAAGGATTAAGATATATGTATGTCATTGGGAGACTGTAGTATATGTACGATACAAACATGATATAAATATGTATCTACCGGAGATAAGTATCGGTCGACAAGTTCAAGTATATGTCCTTTGGGAGAATCTGAATAAGTATAAGATCTAAATAAAGAATAAGAGCTCACTACCAAATACTTAAGATCAGATTGCACTATAAATTATAAGGCCCAGGAATAAGAATGAGTGCTATGAGTATAAAGATCGATAGGACTAAGTCTGCCATAAGTGTAATTCCTAAGTAAGTATAAGATCGGAATGTGATAAGTATAAATTACGAATAAGCATAAGTTTGTATAAACTATAATGTGTATAAGTTTCATTATGTGAATGCTGATATTAATTTTGTTAACGTATGTATTTATGTTTTGCCCATAAAGAATGTTTCCTCTAAGTAAAGCTTGGCAGTTTTAATCGTGTAGATACGAGGAAGACATCTCCAGTGAGCAGCTCAATGCAGTGGGTCGACACAGCATGGAGTTCATTACATGTAGGTGGAGTGCTCGATTTGTAAATGTGAGAGTATAGTTTGTTTTTGTAAATGGGACTCGGTTATATGTGTCTAGATTTTGATGGACACCACTCAGGTGGTAGCTCTACTTTAATATGTATATAATATTTGGATTACAGTATAAGATGTGGGCCATACCCACAGAATTTTCCATCCTCAGACTTTAAAAAAATGGGAGTAAGAGTCCCGGTCTTGAGTCTCGCCCCCCGAACTGGGATTACGATCCACGTCGGGTCGGATCGGGATTAGTGACATCGCGCGCGAGAAAGACAAAAGCCATCAATGAGGAGGTGACCAGGCTCCTCCCATGCGAGGCGATTAGGAGGTTGGTATCACGAGTGGTTGGCCAGCGTCGTGCTATTGAAAAGCAAATGGCAAGTGGCGACTACGTATCGGCTTCAACGACATCAACAAAGCATGTCAAGGGCCAGTTTCCCTTTCTTAGGATGACCACCTCATCGTAGACGCCACAATCGGCCATGAACTCCTCAGTTTATGGGCGCCTTCTCGGCTACAACCGGTCAGTATGGACCCGGGCAGCCCGAAGGACCTCGTTAAATCTAGCAGGGGGAACCTATTGTTATCGTGATGCCGTTCGGGCTCAGAATGCGGGAGCTACCTATCGGAGGTGAGGTGGGCGGATGTTCGAAGCGAGGTCGACACAAGTATGGAGGCCATACATCGATGACATCTTTGGTAAAATCCACCAATTTGGAGTTCCACATCGCTCATCTCTCAGGAGTTCGGATCTGAGAAACTACAATATGAAGTGAATCCGGCCCGAGTGTGCCTTCGGATTATCATTGCAGGAAAGATTCTTGGGTTTCATAGTCAGCCGCCCAGAATTGAGGCAAATCCAGACAAAATAAAGGCTATGCTTTCGACATGCCATCACCATGAGTATAAAGGAAGTCAGATCGTAGAAGAATTACGACTTTAAAGTAGGTCGTATCAGCCCAGTGATAAGTACCATTACTTTCTTCCAAGTCCCCAGAAGGCCTTTCAATGGGATCTAAATGTGAAGAAAAGCTTTCTCGGCATTGAAAACATACAGCTGAGTTCCCCACATTTGTTCTAGTAAAGTCTGATGAAGGGCTCACCATTTCCCATGCTTGGATTGTGTTAGACTTCTCAGCAGTGTCTCGTGGAGACAAAGAGCAGTGCGGCACCAGTTTCACTATTGCGGTCGGAGCTTTGAGAGGAGCGGAGGAGAGGTACCCGAGGTTGGAGAAATTAATTTTGGCTTTGGTAGCTATGTTTCGGAGCTCAGCCCTTATTTTCGGGGCTCATACCATAGAGGTTCAGCGAGAATGCAGATGGAATGAGTGTTACATAAACCGGGAGATGCCTCGGAAGGCGAGTAGAGTGGGCCATAGAGGCTGAGTGAGTTCGACATCAGATCGCGAAAACCTACAATAAATGGACGGGTCTTGCAGGCCGTCATGGAATTCACATCAGCGGAACTTTCTTCAGGATGCCCCGAGGCAAGCGGCGGCCTCTCCGTTTGGAAACTCTCTGTAGATGGAGCCTCAAAGGCACAAGGGAGCAGAGCAGGTCTTATCGTAACCTCCCTAGAAGGAATAGACATCAGTACACCTCAGTTTGGATTCACTTACTTCCCGACATAAAGCAAAGTAAGTATGGCGTCATGTGACTTTTCAGCCTCATGATTCATTTAGAAGTTGGTAGAATTTAGAAGTGGTGATTCGGTGGTAGTTGAATAATAGAACACTGTAAAAATGAAAAGTGGAAGGACGATCTATGCCTCGAAAGGTCTGAAGTTTATTGAAAAATTCGTCTTTGGTTCGGTCGAAACATGTCCACGAGCATAATAAAATTCCACCCAACCGGCTGCCTTAGCGAAGCTGCCTTGATCCTCACGGGAAGACCTCAACGGCTCTACACAGCCGAATACCTTCTTGAGCCTTCTATGAATCTACGTGACGTCTTAGTCGCCCCAGTGGGTCAGGCCCGATTGGATGGACCCGTTTGGAACTATATAATAGATAGAGCTACACGGCCGTGCAGAAAGACGGCTAAAATAGGGCGAGGTCGACCAGTTCACTAATCATGGGGAGCTTGTACAAGCGAGGTTCTTCGCACGATCCTTAAGTGCATCGCGGGAAAAGACACGAGTACTTGTTAAAGAGAGTACCGAAGGTATTTATTAGGAATCACGCCAGACTCGGCGTTGGCGAAGGTCTTGGGGCAAGGGGATCACTGCGCTTTCTGATACTCAAGGCATGTCACGACCTAGTCGAGTCGCAGATACGCGAGGGCACGCGAAGATCTGGCCAAGATCTCGAAGCCTCGAAACCAGGCCGCGGCGTGATCCTGAAACCAGCGCTCAATGATAGGGTTTTGGACATCTGGGACCTCTGCTCTTGGGAAGGGCGATATAAATTCATCATCGTCGCATGATGAATTACTTCACCAAATGGGTTTGGCAGGAGCCTTTAGCCTGATCAGGAAACACCAGAAGATCTGTGATTTTGTATGGCGAGCCCGTCATATGTAGGTTTGGTATCAAGCCACGATAACAGACGACGGAAAACAGATTTGACGCGCTGCGAGTTCGGAGATTTTACGTCGAGGCTCGGAATTAAGGTGTGCTTGTCTTGACATCTGCGCAGTTTAATGGTGGTATTTGAAGTCATAATGGAAACCACCCAGGATGCCTTGAATAGGTGGAAGATCTTAAGGAAAATGGGTAGAATACTATCCCAGAGGTACTATGGGCCTACGAGGACAAGCGGAGAGTCGACAACCGGGAAACCCCTTTACGCTACTAGCCTTTGTATGACGATGTACATCGGGAGATCGGATTAAAGTCCACGGGGATACGGTTAGCAACAGTGGAACCTGATGACGAGGGCTCTCGTCTAAATTTGGATCTCTAAGATGAAAAACACGAGCGGGTTCTAAGGCGTCTGAAGATTATCAAAGGAGAAGACGACGAGGTACTATAACGAAAAGTCAAACCCGGGAGCTATCTTAAGTGATCTAGTGATAAAGCTCCTGCGTAGCGAGGAAGAATCCGGCCACATGGAAAAGCGGGCTGGCCCCGGGAAGGCCCCTACATCATATCTCGAGTCGTCAGACCAGGCAATTATGAGCTCCAAACAGAGGACATACATGGAATGCGGAAAATCTTAAACGTTTCTACCAGTAAACATCGGTTTGTAGCATTAAATAAAGCCTTATTAATTCTTAGATGACGAGTTGAGCATTAACCGGTTATTTTGTTAGATGTCCCAAACAGCTCAGATATATAATGCGTAGAAAAATACACAATGAGAAAATTCATAGCATAAAAGAAAAAGTCTCTCTTTATTCCAATCAGATTACATTCAATTACAATTAGAAGTGTCATCCCTTACATCTTCGAGATACTTGGTACAAGCAGTTCCCTCAAAAAAAAAAAAACCGTCAGGAAGAAAGGAAAAGAAAGCGAGATGAAATAAATAGAAGAGGAAAAAGAAAAAAAAAGGAAGAAAGGAGAGAAAGAAAGGAAAGGTGGAAAGGAGAAAGAAGAAAGGGGATGGAAAGTGTTTGTGCGGAAGGAAAGGAAAGGGAGAATGAGATGTGGAAGAAAGAAGAAAGAAGGAGAAGGAGAAGAAAGAGAGGAAAGAAGAAGAGCGAAGAAAATGGAAGGCTTGGCACAAGGGTGCACATCTCTCCGGACGCATTCTAAGCCTTGAAAGGCTAGGGAATAACATAACTCCATAAAGGGAGACTAGGAAAAACACAACTCCAGCGACGAGGAAGTCAGGCAAAATTGAACCCGGAGATCTTGGTGGATCCCGGCGAAACCGATCAAGTTTCGGCAGCTTCATCTGCTTATAGATCTCATCGGGCACCAAAGAAATGAATATCAGTATAAACTCCGTGGAAATAAAGCCGCCATTTATAAGAAGGCGAGACACTGGAGAGTCGCGCGGGCGCTTGAATTCTCCATAAATCGGCGGTAAAGGCAGCATGCGCCTTTCGAAAATAAGAATTCGAATGGCTACACGCGTGGCTCGCTTTGAAGGGTTGTCTACTGCATAGGTCGAGTACTGACCCTAAGGGCGGATCGGCTCGGGTTGGATCGCCACCCGAGGCCTCGGCGCCGGAGCCCGGTAAACCCGGCAGTGGGTTGTCTACTGCTGCCACGAGGCCCACGGTTGCCTAGAGGTGGGTCGGCTCACGAGTGGATCGCCGCTGAGCCTCGGCGCCGGGCCAAATAGCTCACTTTGGCGAGTTCATCTACTGCACGCACAGGCCCATGTTGCTTAGAGTCGGATCATTTCGGAATTTGGATCGCCTTTGAGGCCTCGGCGCCGGGTGATCAGCTCACTTTGGCGAGTTCATCTACTCTGCGCCAGGCCACGGCCCACTGGGAGTCGGACTCCGGCTCGGTGGATGCCGCGAGGCCTCGGCGCCGGGCCCGGTAGCTCGCTGACGGGTTCATCTACGCAGGCCACGCCGGTCGGATCATTTCGAATTTGGATCGCCACCCAGGCCTCTCGGCGCGGAGCCCGGTAGCTCACTTTGTGAGTTCATCACTGCGCACAGACCACGATGCCTAGGAGTCGGATCATTTCGAATTTGGATCGCCGCTAGGCCTCGGCGCCCGAGTCGGTGGCTCGGCTTTGACGAGGTTCATCTACTCTTGGCGGGCCGTAAGCTGGGAGTCGGATCATCTGTTTGGATCGCCACCAGAGGCCTGGCGCGGGCCAGTGGCTCACTTTGACGAGTTCATCTACTGCTGCCGCGAACCCCGCGTTGCCTAGGAGTCGGATCAGCTCGGGTGGTCGCCACGGGCCTCGGCGCCGGGAGCCCGATGGCTCCTTTGTGAGTTCATCTACTGCTGCCACGAGGCCCGCGGCTTGCCTAGGGTCGGATCAACTCGGTACGGATCGCCCGCAAGGCCTCGGCGCTGGGCCGGTGGCTCACTTGTGAGTTCATCTACTCTTGCCTGGGCCCTTATTTGCTGGGAGTCGGATCATTTCCGGTGGATCGCCACGAGGCCTCGGCGCGGGACCCCGGTGGCTCACTTTGGCGGGTTCATCTACTCTGCCGGGCCGCATTGCCTGGAGTCGGATCGGCTCGAGTTTTGGATCGCCACTAGGGCCTCGGCGCCGGAGCTGTGAAGCTCACTTTGACGAGTTCATCTGCTCTGCCTGAGGCCACGGCCCCACAGGAGTCGGATCATTTCGAGTTTGGATCGCCACGGGGCCTCGGCGCGAGAGCCCGGTTGACGACCTCGACTATTCTACTCAGGCCATGCGGCCTATAAGCCCGTTTAGCCCAGGATGAGTGGCCCATGAAGTCTCAGTGGCCCGAATCGAAAAAATCAGCTCTGACTTCTCTGGCTTCGGACGTTGAGTTGGGCCCGTACGACGAGTGTCTGAGTTCTTGAAGAATAGCGAAATGCCTTTAGTAGAGACCTGGCGGTAAAAAATGAATATTTATTAAGGAGGAGACTACATATGTTTTGGGCCCTAGGCCAAACAAAAAAAAAAAAAAAAAAAAAAGGTATAAAAATGGAGGCATCGAGGCGGGTAGAAACGAACGCAAAAATTAGGCATCAACAGGAGGAGCAAACGGAGAAGAGGGGGAGTGGGCTTCAGCAAGAGTACTCGGTTCTTGAGAATAGTTTGCAGAGAAAGATTCTCGCGCCATAGTCACTAGGGAGTCAAGGTTCAAGTCAAGCTGGGTAGGCGTCGGTGACCCTCATTGAAAAGCTAGCCACCGAAGCCCGAGTGCGGCCCCGGTCCCTCGATCTCTTCTCTTCATCCTCTGACGACGAGAAGTTATTTTGCTTGATGAAGGTCCCCACGCAGTCCACGACACTCTTCATTCAGGCGCTCCGCTGAGTTTACGGCCTCGGAAGCTTCATGAGCCCGTCTAAGCGTATTGCAACATCGCGCTTGATTCGTCGTTAATTACGCTGACTCCTCTTTAGACTCCGCTATTTCACTTCGGGATGTAATGGCTCGTCCTAACCATCGAAGCTCATATTGGGCGGATTGGCCCATCCACAGTCTCGGCTAAGTCGTGTGCAACCCTGGCATTCGGACCTCCCAAGCTAGCCGGCCGCCGTCAAGTTATTTCGAACTTCATCTTCTCTACCTTCTGCCTTAGCACGGGCCGATATGGTGTGCTTCAAATCAGATTTAAGCCTCTATGCCTCCTTAGTCATGCGCTACACCTGATCTCTCAGCTCAGCCCGCTCAGACGTAAGGGAGGCCACCCTCGCCTTATAAACTCGGGCGGCTTTAACGTGCCTTTCGTTTAGTTTGGCCTTTTTGGCTATACTCTTCAAATGAGTAGCCACCTGTGCATCCAACATAGAGTCAACATCTCATATGAGAGCGGCCAACCAATCAAAATGGAAAGCAGGTTCACGACGAGATATAAGACTTACGGAGCGACCCCACGGAGGATAGGGTCAAAGCCTCATCGGCAGGCGATGCACTTTCGACCTCTCGAGATCGAGTCCTTAGGATGGGCCAAGTACCTCTTCTGAGATTCGGCATTGAAAACAAAGTCTCCATCTCCACCGGTGCCGGATCTTTCTTCTTCAACTCTTCCGCCCTCCAAGAAGGTGACCTAACACTCTTCGTTGGCGGATTCCAGACGGTAATGGGCATGGCCCATGTGGTACGATCAGCGGCCCACGAGACTTTTTGCCTTAGCGGTGGACCTAGAGCGGGCGCGAACCCAAGGCAGCTAGGAGCCTCGGCGGGGCGAATGCGACGCGACTTCCCGGACATGAGTAGACGGAGAAGATGAAGGCCCCCAATTTCGGACAGCTGGCAGGCCGATCTTTCTGGCGGGCCGGGGTTTCAGTTTCACACTCGGGGCTTCGAGACGGCGTCTCAAGCGGGCCAAAGCTTTCCCTAGTGGGATTCGGCTGCGGAGGCCAGTGGAGAGACTCTCACGTTGGAAGGAGGCGAAGACCTCAAAGCGACGAAGCGACGGGTCTGAGCTCGAGGGACGGGAATGTCAGGTTGTCCCGACTCCGTGGGACGAGGAGGACACTGCGCCAGCAGCTAAGCTGTATGGCATTATCTTATTGTGGGAATCCAATTGAGCACAGAAGCATAAGGACAATGCAGAATCAGAAATATTCGACGACCTCGCCCAAATTATAACAAAAACAGAACGAACACTCACGAAGATTCTCAGGGGTGGTCCAAACCACCGGAACGCCCAGGGTGTCGTCCTTATCAAGAGGGTCATACTCCCAATTACGGCCATTAACAAAAAAGTAACGTCCCTTCCACGACCTGTGGGAAGAAGGAAGATCGGAGATCCTGAAGGCTCGAACGCCTGGAAAAATAGGGAAGCCCTTGGCGATTCTTGGGCTAAAAAGATAAAGCAAGCTCACCTTTAGGGCGCCCGAGCCCTCTGTCCCTAAAGAAAGCTAACAGGCCAACCAAAATACCCCAACCATTGGGCTCGAGTTGGGAAGGACAGGCGTTGAAATGTTGTAAAACTCCTTTTATGAAGGGATGCAAAGGAAAACGAAGACCATTATCGAAGGCCACTTCAAAGAAGCACACCATCTTTGCTTACGAAACTACATAAAAGGTGAAACATCGAGGACCACACTAGAACACGAAAGGAGTGCATAGCGTCTAGTAAAGGTAGCTCCATATGAGGGACCAACCTTGCTTGGCCCCACAGTTAAAGCATGCTGGACGGTGGATTTAAGGTATTCTGATTCCTCAGGATACTCGATCAGATTTATCTTCCCCTTACCCTTGTCCAAGGGAAGAGGAAGCGCACCGAGGGCGTTCGAGTTCGGCCGTGGCCCCGAAACGGTCGGAGTACTCTTAGTCAGATCCGGAGGCGGTAGCGACCGAGAAGGAATCACCTCCGATCACGCCAAAGAAGAGGGCGACCCTAGACTCCCGTGATGGAAGCAAGTAATAAGAGCCCGAGCTTAGCCCCTGACCTAACCACAGCGCCTCGTCGTATCGTTCGAAAGGAGGCCAAGAAGATAAAGACGTGGCAGACCCAGGAATACAATAGAAGAAGCTATCCCAAGAAAGACACCAGAATAAGACTCTACGCCAAAAAGGTTCAAACGGAAGACTAAAGAAGGGAAGCTCGGTCGGTAAAGAGAAGCGGTCTGCAGGAACTGAGAGCTGCAAGGCAGAGGATGTTTGCAAAAGAAACAGGAGGAAACTGAAAGAAGTGGAAGAAATGAGCGCAAAAACCGAAGAGTCATCATTATCACAAGACATATGACGGCGACCAAGCCCTAACAAACCCGGCCCGGCGGACACGTAGAATTGCACCGTCGACGTTACAGCCCTTGCCCACGTACACCATACGAGGTGGGGGAGTAGCGTGGGGTTTGAAAAGTAAGGCTCACAGGCCTACTCGCCAGACCCAAAGAAGAGCCTAGCCCAACGAAACACGCAGGCCCACTCGCTAAACCCCAAAGGAGAGGTACGCCCATTGAATCATTCAGCCCTTTTTGCGTCAGCATTTAAGCCTTTTTGGTGCCAACCTAGAATGAAGAAGGTCCGATAAAGCTCGACGAGAAGGCCAATTGTAAGTCTCCGAATGAGGAAATAGAATATATTATCACAGACAACCAAATCTCATCAATAAGGAAAGAAAGATAATAGAGTTCATCGTCAAATCAAAGATCCCCCGATAAGGAAGGAAGATTATCAGAATAAAGCGCTATTTACATATTCGTTACCAAATCGATATCGATAATAACAAAAATATCCCTTAAAGTAGGAACAAATCCTAATTGGCATCAACTGCATTTGGGACATCTACTATAAATACTAGACCACCCCATCGGTGAAAGGTCACGCGGAGCTGTCACCTTGAACCTCGCTACATGTTAGCCCTCTAAGCAGTTTATCTTATATCTTTGAAAGAAAGCCCGGCTAGGCATTGGAGCTTGACCTCACGAAGGCGAAACTGCCGACCACTATTCTTCTTGTTGTTTTTGTAGTGGGTACACGTCAGGCTTCTTGAGACCAACATTTCGGCAATCCTACTCGGCCAGGCGATCCAAGAGCACAACGGACGGCTATTGCTTGATCCGGATCGGCCCGGCGACCCGGATACGGCTCCATTGGTCAGGTTGAAAAGGTATCATCACATTATTTTTTAAATTTTTTTTAAAATATTATTTTAATCCAAAACTCTATTTTGTTATGATTTGATCATCATTTTAGTACGTTGTGTGGTTGTTGTTGTTTTGGTACGGCGTGTAGTTATGTCATCTTAGTATGACATTTTATTTTTCGGCGTCGTGATGCGACATTTATTTGTATGTTGACGATTTAGACAAGTAAAGTATATACGATCAGAAACAATAAATCAAATCAATAGTCATCAATATGCTGCAGAACTGAAGTAATAGGTGTTCGGTATTATAATCACAATAGTCATATAAAATGTGTATGTTTTTAATCAATTAATTATGCTATTAATATATATGCTCTTTCCTTCTTTATGGTTTTTAACTATTTTTATATTTTTCTCTACAATATATATATAAGGCTTTTTTGGTTACCCTTTTTTAAAATTATGTAAAATAAATAAAATAAGGAAAACACATCATTGGTTCTCTTTTTATTTTTATTTTTTATTTATGAAAAACATGAAAAATACAGAAAACACTACACTAAAAGTGTTAGGGTTATATATACCAAAAGCCATTTTATTGTTATGGATGTTTATTTTTATTTTAATAAAATTACATTTACATTTCATTTCAATGAGAATCTACATGAGCTATATTTGCATTTAAACATCATGCATGTGTGTCTTTTATTCTACATAGTAGATGATTTGGTGTGTAGAGTTCGACTTACCCACAAAAAATCAAATCATCGATTCTTGTGGAATATAAGCTATTGATTCACAATCTAAATGGAATTTGACACACCATTGGTAAGATTGTAGTACAAGACTTCAGTAGGTCTGTCTTGACTACGGGAATAAACCCAGACAGCTTCTTGTGCTAGTACACTCGTGTGTGATAGACGGGACCAGCAGGTAGTATTATATACTAACACATAAAATAATTAATACCTCATGGTTATTATGAATACTATTACTCTTAATCTCGAGATAATTAATAGACACGTGCATTTATTGTTGGTTATTTTGATTCATAAAGAGTGAGATCTTTATAGATCAATAATCTCGTGAGTTGGATAACTGCATTAATTGTATAGTGAATATTAATTATTAGCAGAATCACGTCTGTGCTTGGATTGATGATACCCTCTTGAGGATACTTATAAGTTTTGATTATGTCAAACCATAGGTGGATTTTGTCGATATATCCAAATAAGTTAAGTGGAAGGTCTCGAGGTGATTATCGGATGTTGATTAAATAAAGCATCGATGAATTTAATTTAATCAACGGGTATTTGTAATCTTAGCGTGGGGAGATTAATAAGTATTAATAACAAAGGGCTCGAATTATACTTTCGAATAAGTGAGGGAGTGCAATTATGATTATTTAGTGGAGTGAATTATAATTAATGTAAATAAATTCATATATTTACATTAGGAGCCCGAAATCTTATTTGCCTTTAGGTCCCTACCACAGCCTATTTATATGCCATGTTGGGCAGCCTCTAGGGGGAGGAAAAAAAAACCTAGGCGGCCGTCCAAGGAAACCGCAGAAGAAGGCCACTCCCCCTTCTAGTTCTGACATTAGGGAATACGGTAGAAGGCTTGGAGGGTCGAGCAATCTGCTGCGAATCAATTTTTTTGAGACCAATCCAGACATATCTCTAGGTATGGATTCGAACTGTATCCTCATAGCTTTATTCGGATTGTGTGTTTTTGTTTTGTAATCTGTACGCACTATCACTATGTTCACGAAATTCCAGGCCTACAGATTCGAATAAACTGTGAGGATGCAATTCCAAATATCCATGCCTGAGATGCATCGGTGTCTCAAAAAACGATTCGCCGACAGCCGACCCTCGAGCCTTCCTGTGTTCACCGATCTGGAAACGGGAAAGAAGGGAGTGAAGCTCTCTTCATGTACTCGCTGAACATTTGCCTAGGAGTTTAAAGAAATATTGATATTATTTTCTCCGTAGGGCGACATAGCCTCTCTAAGCAAACTCTGTTGAGACACACAAAGGCTAAATAATTCGAGCTCCCAATGTAAATATATGAACTTGTTACATTCATTATAATTCACTCCACTAAAAGTACAATTGCACTCCCCTCACTGTCAAAATCCTAGTCTTTATTATTAAATACTATTAATCTCCCATGTAAAATACATATATGATTAAATTAAATGTGACAATTTATTAATAAATGCTATGATAATCCACCTTGAGAAGATATCTACTAACTTATTTGAAAGTGATTAAAATCCTTTATAGAGGACTAATATAATCCAAAACATAAGTATTTCAAGAAGTAATATCAATCCAATTAGCGGGCGTGGATATGTTGTAATTAATATTCATATACAGTGTACGTTATTCAACTTTCTGGTGTGATCAGATCTCACTCTTATGAATCAAAACTAACCCAGCGATAAACGTGTCTGATAACCCATGCCGAGAAGAGTAAGTAATGGTATTCATAACTGTGGCTACATGGTATTAAGTATTTACCAGCATCGATATAAATAATTACCCCAGAGATTCTCGTTCAACATACACATGTGTACTTAGCATAAGTAGGAACTAAGCCATTCACCATGGTAGACATACTGCTGAAGTCTTTGTGCTGTGGTAATCAAACTATTTAAACTTGTGAACTTGATAATATTCCACGAAAGAACGACTGATTTGATCTTGTAATGGCCAAACTCTACACACAAAATATCTACTATGTAGAGCAAAAAGCACACATGCATGTATTTAAATGCAGATAGCTCGTGTAATTTCTCATTGAGAAGTAAGCTGCACTATTAAAATAAAATAAACATCATGTAATAACTTTGGTATATATAGCCCTAACAATCTCCCACTTAGACTCAAAGCCATGATGCCACATATCTCCTCTTTGCACAATGTCTCTAATAAGATGATATTTGCACTCAATGTGCTTTCCCTTCTTATGGGCCCTAGGTTCCTTTGAGTTAACAAGCTTGCTCGCTATTATCACGATGAAGTGTAATGGCGATTGCATTGAAGGAACCATTCTAAGATCCAGTAGGAGTTTTGAGCCAAAGCGCCTCCTTAGATTTGCACTCTAAGGTTGCCACATGGCCGGCCTCCATGGTGGAATCGGCAATGCAAGATTGCTTGATACTCCTCGACTTATGGCTCCACTCCCTGGGTAAACACGTAACGGTGGAGCTTTGCGGAATCTTTATCTGACTGGAAGTCTGAGTTTGTATACCCTAAAGGTACTAGATTGTCTGCCTAGTAAACTAACATATAATCTCTAGTCCTTTTCAGGTACTTGATTATATGTTTTACCGCTATCTAATGTTCTTGCCCAGGGTTAGGCCGTGTCTGGCGACCATGCCAGCGAGCGAAGTCGAGGTTTAGTGCAAAGCATTGCATACATAAGGCTTCCTATTGCAGATGCATAAGGAACTGCTTTCATCTTCTCTATCTCATCAGGTGTTTTGGGACACTGATCCTTGGATAGAGTGATTCCATGTCTAAAAGGAAGAAAACCTTTGGAATCCTGCATACTAAAACGGGCTAGAATCTGATCAATATAAGTAGCTTGTGATAAGCCTAACATTCTTTGCTTGCGATCAAGTAGAAGCAATCCCAAGAATGCGGCTAGCTTCTCCCAAGTCTTTCATATCAGTGTTTTGGATAACCATACCTTAACCGAAGATAATAATTTCATTAGTCGCTATCAATGAGTGCAAGATGTAAACGTCATACATCAAGAACACCACACGCTCACTCACACTTTAGTACACACAGACTCATCATGACATTGATCAAAACCATAAGATTTAATGGCTTGATCAAAGCGAGTGGCCCCAAGATTCCATGCTCGCTTAAGTCCATATAAATGGATCTCTTAAGTTTGCAATAAATATATGTTCTTGGTTCTTTCTATGAAACCATCTTGTTGCATCATATAGATGCACTCATCAAGATGCCCATTTAGAAATGCAGTCTTTACGTCCATTTGCCAAATTTCATAGTTGAAATGAGCTACAATGGATAAGAGCATCCGGATAGACTTAAGCATGGCTATTGGCGAAAAAGTTTCCTCATAATCTATCCCTTCTTTTTGATTAAACCCTTTTGTTACAAGCCTAGCCTTAAAAGTTTTAACCTTATTGTCTGCTTCTCTCTTTTTCATATAGATCCACTTGCATCCAATGGGTTTTATCCCTTCAGGTGGTTCCATAAGATCCCAGACTTAATTAGAGTACATGGACTGCATCTCAAATTTCATAACCTTTTGCCAAAGATCTGCATCTTTATCCTTAAGTGCTTCATCATAGTTACAAGGATCAGTATCTAGCTCATCAGATCCTGTCAAAAGACCTCCCAAGAGTGTGTATACCGCAAAGGTTGACAACAACCCTCCCACTACAACGACACCCACATGTGGTCAGGCACTATCAGTGGTATGTCGTGCATGGCCGACTTCCATGCACCATCATGGTCATGCTCTCCGGGCAAAGTAACCGGCATGTTGATGGTAGGGACCAAGGTTCAAAGATCAACACGTGTCTCAACAATCCTATAAGGCAAATGGGGATGTCAACACTTTCTTGCGGTGCTCTCTGTCTATGCGGGTATTAAAGAAGCTCAGACCGGCTCCATCTCCTCTCAATTTTCTAGAACAATTCTACTTTTGGGTTTGTGGTTCATTTATGTCCCTCTTCCAAGAACCGGCATTGGTGCTAACAATGACCTTCGATCCTTGAACTGTAATAAAACACCTGTTCCTCTAGGATACCCTAATAAGGAAACAAACTCTTGTTCTTGGTTCCAACTTATCTGTTTTCCCTTTCAGCACATGTGCTGGGCAACCCCAAAGCCGAATGTGTTTCGCATGCAGACTATTTGTGCCCCGTCCACAATTCCATGAGAAGCTGGTACTTCTTGGTGCACCAAGTTTAGAATGTGCTCGATACTTCACGTATATCCCTGTATGAATTATTAGAAAATCGAATAACTCATCACGATTCACCATGTCCGTAAGAGTCTTATTCCTTCGCTACACCATTCTATCAGGTACACTCAGTGTATAACTAGGATGTAATCCTTGTTCTGACGCAGTCTCAACCTTCCCAAGAGGTACTCGCCACCACGATCAGATCGTAATGTCTTGAGACATTTATCGAGACGCTTCTCTGTTTCCACCCTATAGTCTTTGAATTTCTCAAAGGATTCGGACTTACGATGCATCAAATAAATACACCCATACCTTGAGTAATCATCAATGAAGGTGATGAAATACTCAGAGCCACCTCTAGCCTGGATAATCATGGGTCCACATAAATCAGAATGAACCAATTCTAGTTGTTCTTTAGCCCTATAACCTTAGCCATGAAAGGCCGTCTAGTCATTTTTCCTTCTAAGCGGGAGTCATAGACTGGAAGTGCTTCTAGTTCCAATGAACCCAAAGGTCCATTCGAACCAATCTTGAGATTCGCTTAGATTTATATGACCTAGGCGTAAATGCCAAAGACATGTTTAATTCATTTTAAAGGTTCCTTCTCAAGTGGAAAACATTAGTGTTAATTCATTTTTTTTTAAAGATGGAGAGATAGGATTAATACTATAAAGATCATTCACCAATGTATCGTGTAACGTATAAATCTTTTTATTCAAGTTGATAATAACATAATCATTAAACAAAACCGACATCCATCCTTAACCAAACTAGAACCGAAATCAAATTCCTTCTAAGGCACATAAAGACAATCCTTTAATAATAAATATTTGTCATACTAAAATTAAGATAATCTCCTACTACAACACCACTCAGAGCATCGCCTCCATGTGAAGACAAACTCCCGCATCACTAAGCTACCTTTGCCTAGCGTAACAAGTCCCCATCCCCAAACATTTTTGAGGTTCATCATCATATCATAGATTAAAAAGGGACGATGTCATGTTGCGTATCATTTGGACATAGAATAAATATAACACCACGACATCTCATCAGCCTTAACCCACTTCTTATAAGGCTTGGCTTCTTGTTCGGTTGTCCCTTCATGAGGTTTAGGTGGACAAAGGTCCGTGAGCACAAACTTATAGTTCTCAGTAGTCAAAACAATATCTAGGTTTCTTTTCCAATCAATATAATTAGTTCCATCAAGTTTATTTTCTTTGAGAATGACAACAACTGGATTGAAAGCCAAAATAAAAACTAGGAATTCATATATAATTTAAAATTATAAAGAGCATATTAACTTTGAATTCCATTTTAAATATTGGTTCCCTCTACAAAATTTTAAATGAATCCGCTAGCAGCTTGATACACCGTGAATAGCATGCTTCGATGGGGGACGTCTACTATCCAACATTTGTTCAAATAGGCCAATTCCTATTAATCTTGTTATCTAGGCAACGGTCCATGCCAAACAAAACTAAATAGATGACTTAGCTTTGGTCCTATAAATAAAGGTAGTGACTCAAATGGAGAGGATACTATTAATTATAGCTAAGTGTACACCATCACTTAATTCTAGATCTATTATCCATAAATGAATCCTCGTATCGAGAAGTGATTCACATTAATAATTAGTAAATTATTCCTTAGAAGTTTGAACTTATTATCCACTAATCAATTAGTCCGATAGTGGGAGTGAAGGCAACAAGACCAACACACTAATTAATTTGTATCACTTACAAACTAGTGATGTGAATCATGGATTTAAACTTGATAAATTCCCTCAATTTAGTTATTTGGAAAGAATTGAGGTTTTTAATATGTTTAATTCTAAATAAATTAAAATTTACAAATGGAAACTAATAAATAGGAAACTAATAAAATTCCAATTCCTTTGAGAAAAATAATTTATATTAAAACATGGGAATTTTAATCTCTTGTTCATATTTATTATCCAAAATTGTGATTTTTAATCTAGATAATTAAACATAACCATAAGGTTATCCATGTTATCACTCATCAACAAAATTAAAAGATATCAATCATAATAATCATAAAAGAGATAAAAGCCTAGCTATTATGCAGGATTCTTAACTCAAGCATCATGAGTCTGTCACGCAAATCACACTTCGATTGGCTTGCTTGCAGCGCCCCAACGGGGATCGACTTAATGTGTAATAGTCCTACTGGACATTTGAAAATCGTCAAGTATTAATTGTAATAGCCCCACTATTATGTAACAGCCTTAATTAATATAAGACCGTCATACCGATTACTCCACTCAGAATCATCCCGTATTAATTTGTAACAATCCTAATTATGAACACTTAATTAATATGTAACCGTCATACCGATTACTCTAATTTGTAAATCACCAAGATAATTTGTAAAAACCCACTCATATACCACTCTAATTAATATGTAAACCGCTATAATCGACACTTTACTCTAACTATTCGCATTAATTAGAAGCAATCCTAATTAGTACAACAATCCACATACCGACACTTAATTTGTAATGTCTGGGGCATTCACTTAGGACACCGCATTGCCATTTTTGGAAAAATAGCAACGTCAGATAATGCAATCGCAACCCTAATATAAAGCCACATGCTCGCACCACTGCAGTTTGTGGCCGCCATGAACGACACCAGATAGTCTCAGGCGGCCAAGAACGCACTAACAAGGAACTCCTCCGCAACAACAACAACAAAGGATACAGAAAACCTATGCCTCCATCAAGGAGTTCACAAATTGTTACTAATTTATTTATATCACCCACGCTTTCATTATGATACAAAAAATAGATTGAAAAATAAAATTGCAATAACAATTATAAAAACCAGTGTGATAAAAAAACGTCACACAAAATCGCAATTTAATAAACCCATAGTAAAATAAACATTCATCCACACATAAAATCATACATTTATGTGACCATAATAGCGAGACAAAATGTTGCAAAACAGAGGTTAACACACCCTACGTTCTATAAGGAAAACACATCATTGGTTCTTTTTTTTTTTTTTTATATATGAAAAACATGAAAAATACATAAAACACTACACTAAAAGAATAAGAACATTGATACCAAAATGATATTCCCTATTTTTAAAACTATTTCAAGAATCGTTTAAAAAATGATGAACTGTAATAGACCCATTGGTGTTTGTTTATGGTTATAAAACTATTTTTATTCCAAAACAAAAAAAAACAAGGAAACACAAACTATTATCTTCACAATTCATTTTAAAAAACATAACTGAATAGAATCTAAGGGGGTATTTCTGTTTATAGTTTTTTGAAATCATTTTTTTGTTCTAAACAACAAAAAGAACAAGGGAAACACATAAAAACTATTCTCAATAACTATTTTAAAAACATGAACCGAATAGACCCGAGGCGTTTGTTTATAGTTTTTCAAAAATGTTTTTTTGTTCTAAAAAACAAAGGAAACAAGTGAAACACACAAAACACATTTGGTTTCCAGAAAACATAAAAAATGCTAAATACAAAAAATAAGAATAATTTTTAAAGAACTCCAAGTCTCTAAGTAGTGTTATTTATGTTTTCAAAAACTGTCCTAAAATTTTTTCAATAACATAACCAAATATGTCCTAAATGTTTAAAATATTTTATTTAGTTTTATAATTAATCATGAGAGTCATAAAACATACTTTTTTAATTTTTAAAATTTTAAATAAGTCCATCTTATTTATGAGATAATAGGAGCATATATGATTTGATTGATTGATAAAGTTTAGCCGTTGATTGTTAGCATTTCAAGAGATAATGATTTGACTTATAGGTTAACCTTCGAGAGTCACTTCATTCATCATTGCAATTGTAAATATCAACCAATAACGGGCCTCGCCTGTAAATCTCTATAAATTATAGGAAAAAGTATATATGATTCCACTAATATATCAATATTTATAATTATATTATTAAGTATTACATAACTATGGTTCAAGCTATCATAGAAAAAATATTTATGATTTTACACGAAAAGTACAATTATAAAAGTAAATAACAAAATACTCTTCTTAACTAAAGCTTGAAATTAATATATATATATATATATATATAGAAAGAGAGAGAGTATATATATATATATATATGGTATATATATATATATATATATATATATATATATATATATATTTTTGTCTTCTTCATCTTCTCCTTCCCGCTAGATCGTCCTTCTTGTTGCCAACTTCTTCCCCTTGACGACCATTTTCCTTCCCAATTCTTATTTTCTCCTTCCCAATTTTTCTCTTTAGTGGATGTTCTTGAATATCCAACGACTAAACCCTTCCCCGACTCCCGACTCTTCTTGGCATTTTCGGGATCTCCTTAGGGCAAAGGCAACTATCTCATTGCCAAATACTCCATCTTCCCAATGTTGCTCTAAGCGATTTCAGAGTTCCTTTGTTCTCCCATTCTTTGTCGGCCACAGGGAAAGGTAAGGGAGCGAGTTTTAATTTTTTTCCTCTTTAATGGTTGATCTAGTTTGTTTTTGTGCTCTAAATGTAGTTTTACTTGTTTGTTTTGTGTGATATGTTATAAAATGACTTATGTCTCTTTCAGACCATCTCTTTTGTCGAATCGTTGGGGGTAAAGGTAAGGGATGAAAGTTTGAATTTTTTCCTTCTTTAATGGTTGATCTAGTTCGTTGTGCTAAAAATGTATTTTCTCGCTTGTTTGTTTTGGTGTGATATATGTTTGAATGTGAACCATGGTTGTCAGAATTTATTTTTTTAGGCCCACATGAAACTTCACTGCTACACTACTTCATAACGGAATGTACAACAACAAATAGCTAATATATTACCAGCAATGAATGTACTACCTGCTAGTAACTAGTAAATGTATTACCATAATTACTGCTAATGTACTACCTACTACTCGTAATATCATATATTGAATGTACAAACCATAAGTATCAATATATCGTCATTTGTAACTAGTGAATGTACTACCTTAAATAGTGAATATACTTCAACTCATCAGTCAATGTACAACCATAAGTAGTGAATGTACCACCCAGTCGTTGTATTACCATAAGTAGTGGAATATAATACCCCAACATTAGAGTTTGGTGGAGTTCTTCTGTAATACCTATATGATTGTTGTTTCATTAAGTGTTCTTATAGAAACATTAGATAACATAAAGGACTATTATAAGTTTCATATAGTTTGATTTGCATAACTAATGAGCCTTCAAATTGAAAATGTCATTTAAATGTAGAGTAAACGACATGACAATAAATGTTGTTTTAATGTTCATAGGTCCACGAGTTTGTCCTGTACTACTTGTGGTAAGTCGACCTGACTCAAATTCAAGTAAATTTTACTACACATGTAAATTTGAACCGTTAATATTGGTTGAGTTAAATGACAATGACAAATTGAGGAAAATGTTTAAATTCAATGACATTCATTGTCAAGTGTATTTGTCTTTGAATAATCAAGACAAGGTCACGTGAAGTCCCTATTACAATCCCTAAGAGAAGGTTTATTAATTTACATTCAACATTTATCCTTACATTGTAAAACATATGGTAAAAATAGACTAAAGTTTGTCATGTGTCTTGCACAGTGCCCACACTTATCATGTTTCTAATTCACGCGGGTCCAATAAACATAAATCCAAATGTTAATGGAGTTCATAGAATTTCTAAACAATCATCATTACTTGATATCACCAATAGAAGGTTGTAAACAGACATCCTTCAACGAATTAAAGGCACTGCAATTGTAGTGGCCAAAGATTTCCCAATGCTACTGTATTCTAGGATGCTTTGTACCTAATGTCCTTAGGCGAGAGGTTTCAATACTATTTCAAAAGAAACGCCTATAGGCGCATGATTGTCGTCTGCACTATCAATGGATGCCCTTGGAAAATAACTTGTTATGCTATTGGTGCGCTGGGGATGCGCCCAAGCACACATATCTACAAATCATCATAGTCAGTATTGACTATGTGAATCACACCAATCATATTAGTGAGATCAACTCAAGTTGTCGTAGTGATTGATGATGTGATTCAATCAACTCCCAAATACCAACTATGACAAATATGTAAAGACTTCATTTGGTGGAACATGATTATGATTGTTATCAATGTTTTTAACAAATTAAGTAGAAGGCCAAAGATAATAGGTGGTATTTAATACTATAAATTATGTCGTGACAGGATCGAAGTATCTAAATGAATCCGAGATCAGTTGTTGATTTGACATACTCAAGTGATGGCCATTTTGAACAACTATTTATTGCACATGAGGTGTCTATACAAGAGTTTTTGTTGGGGTGTCGACCTTTCATTACAATTGACTCATCTCACATGAGTAGGTCATATGGTGGTGCCTTATTTTCAGCAACAACACACGATGCGAAGGACAACATGCTCCCATTAGCTTTTGGAAGATGAGGTTGGAGAATTACAAAGATTGGTCTTGGTTCTTACAAAATTTAAAGAAAACTGTTGGGGATAATGAGGTCGTGATTATATCGGATAGGCACCTAGATATGTTGCATAGCGTACCGAAAATATTTAGATGAGAGAACAATGCATATTATTACTGTCATTTGAAGGAGAATTTTAGCAGCTTTTGGGTGAAGCATATCACCAAGGTAAATATAAGGAGAACACACCACTGGTTTGACAAGTTTATATGCAGGTTTGATATCATTACAATACTCACATGTTTGAATTCATAGCAATGAATACTAGCAATACTGGTTAAGAGAAAATGAACCCCAATATTTCAAAGCCATGTCAAAATTCCCAAAGAAGATGAGATAAACACAACCAATTGTCAGTCTAATGTTTAGTTAAAAAATGAACATCATCACCCATTTGAAGCTCCTGGTCGATACATAACTAAGTTAGGTGTTCTTGTTGCTATAAGGTTGAGGATCAATAACCGAAGGTTATTATGAAATAAAAATATATGAGATCAAAATAAATATTAAACAGGTTTATACTAATAGCCCATTCATGAGGACCTTTTTTGTGTATTTGTTGGTATGCAAACATCAATGTTGACATAGCGTTCGAAATGTACATTGTATTGAGAAATGTCCGACATACCACAATAATGTATATAGCTATTAAATGTATTCAAGACAAAATATTGCTAATTTGGTTGATGATATGTTCAAATATCCAATGAAAGAAATGACACCAAGCATGTTCATGGAATAGAGACTAAGACACATCATGGACATCATGGTGTTGTTCGAGATGTTATTACAATGTTACTTAAAGATCAATAAAACTAATCTTCAAGATGATTTTGAGGAAAGCTGTTATTTATTCACAATTTTAAGATAAGCGGTGTTTTTTACCCTCATTATAATATATCGTCACAGAAAACATGCAAAATCCATTGGCATGAATAATATAAGAAGAATAATGTTGCACTATTAAAATTTGTTACCAATAACTAAACATTTTAATATTTGTGTGTTATTCTAGTTTGAATATTATTAGAATATTTATGTTTACTTACTACTTATCTATTTTAAGATTCATTTCACTTTATTATTTTTATAATCTATTTAATGCTTTAATACTGCAATACAAGTCAAATAATGTCGTGATAATAATAATGACAAAGTCACACTATAAACATAAGGTTTATGTTCCACAATCAATGTACTGAGGAGATCAATTACATCCTACACTATAAATTGTTGGTTTTATTATTGTCTATTGTTAAATGCTTAATATAGTTACTTAGTTATATTTAGGAAACTATTCCCAAATCAAGATGTTCAGACTAAATTTTCCATTGTAGTGTGACTTATCTGAAAAGAAGATCAATGCAATTAGGGAGACTGGATTGAAAATTGCTCACCAAAGTACAGCCATGCTACGAGCTACTCATTGCTCAGAATATCACTTAATGTACATCCCCATAATCATGACGAAAAGAAACATACAGGTTATGGATTCAGATGTTGGGGTTATAATGGTCATTTCATGTTCTAGTGAAGATATTATTGTATCTACCCAGGACACAGCCCAGCGCCACACAGATAATAATCCTGTAACGAAAATACATATACATATTATATATATATATATATATATATATATATATATATATATATATATAATTGAGTTATCAATTGGTGACCAATTTAAAAAGTTTTTATTATTTTCTCATGAGCCATCGTATTGGTGCCGAACAGTGCAAAAGAAGGGAACCATGATCTATGGGACGTAGTCATGGATTGCGATGTCAATGTGGAAAGAATTGGGGCAAGTTTGTATTACAACATTTCAACATGGTGAATGCATTATAAGAAAACGGCGAAGGTATACGCGAGGATGTCTAATGCTCCTTCGTGTGGAATGAGTTTTGAATGTTATGAGTCTTATTTGTAGGTAATAGTTTGAACATTGTGTAAATGTATCATATGTTAGTTGTTTCATTTTTCATCTTGTAAAAACCTATGTCCAACAATGAATGTAGATGAAGCATTTGCCTTTTGGGTTCGTACGGATCAATAAGTTGGTGAAGAAAGTCTATGTATAAATATCCCCGTCAGGCTATGGACATGTGGAGGTAAGTTTAACAAACCCATTTATATTGATAAATTAATTATGTTAATAATTTATATTGTTCATGTGCATAATATTTATGCATGGTTTGCTCACACCAGTCGTAAATATATCATCGGGTGAAGCTGATCAAAGACTCACATGATGATCCTCATATATGTCGTAAGGACAATGAGGCAATGAGGGAGTAGAAATGTGAAAGAATTTCAAGGGGGTTAGCAAATATTGGAATGCATGATACTAAGTTAGCCTATTCACATAGACGGGCTAGAAAACAATATGAGAATAAGTCATCAATGTACTGCAATAAGTCGTAAATGTACTTGTCATTGTATTACCATAAATAGTTAATATATTACCATAATTTTTAATGTAATACAATAACTAGTCAATGTACTACCATAATACTTAATGTACCACCAAAACTAGTCAATATACTAGCATAAATCTTAATGTACTATAATATTATAAATAGTTAATATATTACCATAAATACTCAAGGTACTACCATAAGATGCAATAGTAGTGAGGCAATAAAGTCCGTCCTTTTAAAAGGCAATGCTTTCTGACGACCATCCGAACAATGTTTTCGCATATGGGTAGGCTCCAGCCATGCATCCATTAGGCGCGCTCGCTGTCAATCAATCCAATTAGACAAATGCGTTTCGTTTCTATCGTCCGATACCACGAACTGATCGGTAATTTTCTTTCGTTCGTCATAATGCGCATCTACAGTTATCCGACAATGTCATTTTGGAATAAGTTCGTCCGTTTCTTCGTTCTTTTTCCCTCTTCCATATCCTAAACTCCAATTAATATTTCATTTGCATCAAAAGGTTGGATTTAGGGTTTTGCTTGCAAACACAAATGTACAAGATGGCACCGAGGAAGGAGACTCGTGCGACACGAGTAGGGCTGTAACCGAGCCAAGCATTTCGCTGAAGCCGCCATGCCGCCAGTCATCAACTCGCTTATTAGTTAAATGAGCCGAGCCCGAACATCATTTTGAGGCTCGTGGTTAAATGAGAGAGCCGAGCACCTCAAACTCGGCGCTCAGTCACCAAACAAAGCTCGTGAACAGCTCAGAGTAAAGCTCGTTAACCAAGCGAACAAGCTTAGAACCAAGCTCGTGAATAGGCTCTCAAACATGATAGCAATGATGCACAACAAATTTTTCCTCAAAATGAACATGATGAAGGTTTCAACCCTCAACTTCATATAAGTTAATCAACTTTTATCGTTTTATCTTTTTAATTTAGTCAGATGTCAAGGCTATTTCGATGAACATTTTCTTTACTCCCAACATCATTTTGAGGCTCATAAGCAACGAAGCCGAGCCTGGGCACCTCAACCCTACAGCCGCTACCAGAATAGCTCGTGGAATGTGCTCATGAATAGGCTAGTGAGCAAGCTCGCAACTGTGCCGTGAACAAGCCTCGCAACCGCTCACATGAACCAAGCTCGTGGAACAGTTCGTAAGTTAAACGAGCCGAAACAGCACCAAACCCGCCTCGCTAGCTCGCAACAAGCTCGTGAACAAGCTCGGCTACCCTTTAAAATCGAATGGTCGTATCTCTCCGCCTACGCCGACTAGCCTAAGCATACACCGCACGAAGCGCATGGGAAAAGGCGCACAAGAACATACAATGTGGAGGCGCCAGAAAAAGAGAAATTTGATAGTACCATTTTTGGATCAAGGGAAGAACAAGAACGATATATTTTTTATTTTTAAAAAAGGAAGGTGCGTGCTGGAAAAATGTAGATTTTATCCAATTGGTAATTTCGTCGACTATAAAATTTAAAATATGGAGTGGATCTCTCCAATACAATTGTGGTCTGTATTGGATTTTAGTCATAATATTTTGGTTGCAAGTCAAGGCTTATTGGCATATGAGCAATGACTTTTATCAATACTTCATTGCGATAGATATTGCTGTTAAAGCTACTAGATCATCAGATATTAGTGGATGTCTCGCAATTGGCACGATGAGAGACCAAATCGTGGCCACAGATGGAGGGATTCATACCAGGAGAAACCGTCAAAAGGCTATATGGTTTGGAAAATTACTTGAATATGAGTAAGCCAAGTGCAGCATGGTTGACCCATTGTGTGCCCCTAATTTTTTTTTAAAGAATCAATAAGGGTTTTAAAACTGGACAAATATTGTACATGAAAATTAAATTGTTCACTTGTTACCATTGGAGTTATAGTTCTTTAGGTATTAAATGCCACCCTTAAACTAAATACTAAACACGCCCTAAACCATATTTTCTAGGTTCGCCATCACACTATGGAAAGTTGAATAATCCATAATATTATAGGACATAGCATTCTACCAAGAGCTGGACACAGAGATTATATGACTTATTTAGAGGCATTTATCATTTATTCAATTTTAATGGGACGCCGATCGTGATGAAAGGTATAATATTTATTCACACATCATTACATGTTATGTTATTAAGAAAACACTTTAGTCCTATTAAATATCCAAAATTAATTCCTAGTAGTTTATTACAGTTTAGAGGTATAATAAAAAGTAAAATTGTATTTCCGAATTTAAGTGCTAAGAGTGAAAAACGATAAACCCAAATTAATCAAAGAGCTGGAGTATGATGGAAATTTCAAATTAAGGACTTAAGAGACATTAAGTTGTGGATGTTACGCCATATTAGAATTTAGATAAGTAATTTTGTAAACATAAAATGAAGGACTAAAATACAAAAGTTTTACCAAAATGAGATTTTTTTGCCAAAAATGGCCTTGTAACAAAAAGGGGATAAGACCAAAATTGGTCTTATGAGAAGAGGAGTTCTCATTTTGGGTGTTTTGAGAAGAGAGTTAGGGCTTACTGGTTTATGAGTAAGAACCATTTTTAGTTGCTTTTTCTTCAATTTCTTTGGAGATCTACTTATTCAAGTGAGAAGGAAGAAGAAGGAGAAAGGAATAGAAGAAAGAGAAGAAGAAAGCCAGCTTTGAAGTTTGCTAAGGCTTGAGATTCTTCTTCTATTTTGTGTTTGTCAGCACAGGTTTTGTTTTCGACTCTCAACGAGAGCTCGTGTGACATAAGATGAGATAAAAATTTTTGCATGTCATAAAAGGCATAAAACATGGAAATTAGAAATGAAAATGTAATGAAATTATAAATGATAAGATATAAGACATAAAATGATAACTTAGTAAGGCTAAAGATACGAATGTCATGAATATGCAAATAAATCAATTAGTAGAATTGCTTAAGATTTGCCTTATGTTGAAATGTTAGTGATAAGTGGTTAAATGTATATGTATATGTGTAGTTAGATGCATTTGTACATGTGTTTGTGACAATCGTTATAGTGGTTGTCTATATTTATGGATTCCTACTAAGCTATAAAGCTTAGCACGGGTGTTTATATGTGTAGGTATCGAGGGTGCGGTGATAGAAAATGACATCTCACATTAGCAAAGGCTAACACAACAATAGGTGCCCATCACTGATGTTTTGGTTTATTTTCAAATGATGTACATATATTTTTTAAACAATGAAAAGTTTTGTATATAACATAATTGAATATGTTGATCACTCCAATGGTGAAATATGATATTATTTTGTAATATGATAATTTATAAATTCAGATTATACTTTTGTAAGTTTATATTTTTAAGATAATTGTTTAGAATGATGTGTTGGGCGGTAGTTTATGACCCCATTTCCAGACACCCTTCCCGAATACTGTGGCTCACACCTACCATATAGTAGAATTCTAACCAAAATATTCAAAGAAAAGGGTATTGATCTAAGTTGTGAACCAGACATTGATAAACCAAGTTCGTACAATACCATCAATGAGGTTGCTCTATCAAGAATGAAGATTTATAAAATGAAGGATGAGACATGGGCAACGGGTAGATGAGAGGAAGGAGATTCTCAATGATAAAGAGGTTGCGATAACGTGGGATGAAGATATTTCGAACATATGAAGGTGATGCCGACTAGCAACCCGACTAGATGAGTGCATTACGCTCCAGCCACAAAAACAAATGCACCATGGCTTGGTTTACAAGAGTAGTTAACCTCACTTCAAACCGAAGTGAAACATATTTAAACTGATACAAGGGAGCTTCAAACCAATATGGGAAACAAGCTAGTCCATCAACATGAAGAGGTCATGGCATACCTATGATCATTCCTATCACATCCTCCTCCTCAGCCATAAAGTTTACTAAGGAGTTCAATATTTATGTTTTACTTAGGAGTTCAATATTTACTTTGTTTCCAATTGCTTTGTAAGATACTTTCGTAAAAATGAAGTATTACATTTCAACAAGTTTTTGATACATCTTTAATGTTATTTATTCAAACAAATATAATGTGGAGAAATTTCCATATGAAGGAACAATATGAAAAGTAAAACTTCAATTTCATTTAACCAAAATAACATTTACAATTGATGTTTACACAATTCCTACAAAATACATAAGTAATAAAAAAATACAAAGGTGTTGGTAAATGTTTTACAACATTTTGCCAACTACAATTAAAAACATTAATGCTATGAAGATTCAAAATGAAACAGATTGAAGTGACTTTGAAAGTAAATGAAGAGATGTGTAGCTCTATTAGATATCTTCCATCGTGAGATATAAAACCATACCGTGATTACTTATCTTCTCCTTAGATGTGGCAAGCTTTGTGTAGACCAACTTTATATAATAACACCCTTCGCTGACATTCAAGCCAATAATCACAAACTCAGTGTTTCTGACTAACAAAGATCACGTAATAGTTTTCCATTTTGCTTACTTAAAAGTGTATGTAATAATGGTTAGCAATACGGAATAAGCTAAACAATAAATTGGTGGTAGTACATTCAATAATTATGATAGTACATTGATTATTTATGGTAGTACATTCAACTCTTATGGTAAAGACAAAGCAAAAATGTGTTACAATTGATTTTGATGATTTAATTTTGGGCTATTTTAATCCTACTATACATTTCCGGTATTTACTTTTGCAATTGTACTTTTTGTGCAAAATCACAATATTTTTTCTGATGATAGCCTGAATTATAGTTATGCAATACTTAATGATAATAAGTAAAATATTTATAAATGAGTGGTATTGGATATATGTTTTCCCTTGAAAAACCAAAGATGACTACCGGAGGGGCATATGAACATTAACAAGCAATGTTATGATTCGTCCACCTTTATTTTCAATTGACTTATTTGCATTCTTCACCATTTCAGCCACCCCACACAAAGATAACACACATTTCGTTGTTCATCTTATCACCTTAAGAGATTGTTATCACCTGAAGGTTTGTTAAGATATAATCAAACATATGAAACATAAGGCCTTTTATGTTACCTAGTGTTTACAGGGATACACAATGAAACAACAACCATATAAATGTTGGCAAGAACCCAAACCCAATGTTAAGGTAGTACATTCACTACTTATGGTAGTACACTCAATTTTCAAGTATGTGAAAATATTCACTACTTATTGTATATTGACTTGTTAAGTTATATATTTAATATTTATAGTAATGCTCACTATCATAGTTGTACATTGACTTGTTAAGTTAGTATATTCATCTATTTAAGGTAGTGCATTCACTAGTTACATCACAGTACATTCAATACTATGGTAAAGTATGGCCGAGTAATTAAGGTAATGCATTAACTGGTTAATGCCAGAATACATTCACTAGTTACTTAACGATAAGACATTCATTGCCCAAGGTAGTATAATGGATCGTTTATTAATGTTGCATTCACTGTTATGGTAGTACATGGCAAACAAAGTTTCATTTGGGCTAGAAAAAAGAATTTTCAACTAACCATGGTTCATTCAACACATATCACACAAAAACAAACAAACATAAAACTAGAATTCAAGCACAAAAACAAACTAGATCAACCATTACCTTTGCCCTAGTAGCCAACAAAAGAATGAGAGCACAAAGGAACTACGAAATCACGTAGAGCGATGTTGGGAAGATGGAGTACTAAGCAATGAGAGAGCTGCTTTCGCCTTACAGAGATCAATCAAGAAGATCGGAGTCGAGATGGGTTTAGTCATTGGGTATTTAAGAACATCCACCAAAGAGAAGAATCGATAAGGAGAAGAGAAAAATTGGGAAGGAAAATGGTCGGCAAGGAGAAGATGATGGCAGTGAGAAGGACGATCGTAGCAAGAAGGAGAAGTTAAGGATGGAGCAAAGAAGACCAAACAATTTTTCTTTTAAAATATATATATATATATATATATATATATATATATATATATATATATATATATATTCCAGCTAGATTAATGAAAAACATTTCCGGTATTTACTTTTGCAATTATACTTTTTGTGCAAAATCACAAATATTTTTTCTAATGATAGTCTAAACCAAAGTTATGCAATACTTAATAATATAATTACAAATATTTATAAATTAGTGACTTGATACATACTTTTCTCTAAATTTTACCTAGAATAAAAGTTTCCGCCTTGTCTAGTTTTAGCTTTTACCGTTTTAGAAAATAAATTTAATAATTTATCATATTTTAGAAAATAAAAACTAACCTGAAAGCGTTCTCAAGAATTTTTTTTTGACAACAATTTATCATATTTTCTTTACATGTTTGTTTAAGAATTTGAAATATTCTCAACCTATTTTCTATGTTTCCAAATATTTCCTAGAAAAATAAATTTATATTTTGTTTTCGGTCATTTCTTATAGTTATAAAATTGGTTTTTTTAAACAGTTTGTTAAAACGCATTGATGAAACGATTTTGTATTTTTAAGAGTAATAAAAAATAATTAGGGAGGGGCTCCGAGAGGTTCCAGTCTCTGTAGGGACATTTTACTACATTAGAACTAAAATATTTAATTGTAAAAAAAAGTAAGAAAGGACAATAAACTTAAAAATTGGTTGATAAAACAAATTTACACTTCCAATATAAATCATTTGAATAATTTTCTCCTTATATAGAATGTAGGTTTCCCAACAAAGTTGAGTCAGCTGAAGAAACAGAGGCCCGTGGACTGAAGTTCGGGCTAGGATAATATGTCTGTTAACCAATGAACGGAAAAAGTTGGGCTTTACATTTTATTAAGGCACACAACTCAGCCCACAAGCCCTGTATTAGGCGGGCTTAGGATGGGTGAGATTAACGGGTTCAAGATAGGCGGGGCTAAGACGAGAGGACTTTTCAGACCCAAGAATTAAAATCATTTTTTATTTTAACCCCTCTATCTAGCTTAAAATTTAATACATCAATTAAATGTTCTTTATTTAATTTTATATAATAAGTCTCTAATAAAATATATATATATATATATTATAAATAGAGTTACTTTATGTGTTTTTAAATAACATAAGGATAGGGGTGTAGGCCTAAGGGCCCATGGGCTGGGCCTAAAAGTGAAGCATGCGGCCCAATCCTTTTAAAAACATGCTTGAGCTGAGTTTCAATCAATCTTTAACCCGTTGGACCGAACTATACCTGAAGCGGGCCTCGATCATCGAGCTTTTTAGAGACCCCTAGTATATAATAGAAGGGGAATTAATTATATTTTCATTCTACATACTTGGATAGATTTTTAAAAGGAATAAAAATTAATTGCTTTAAAATGTAAATATAACCTTTTCTAATATTTTGATTTGATTCTTGCTGATTCATAATACCGACTCACCGAGTTTTAATTATTAAGATCTTATTTTTTATTGATACATATGTTTTTATGGAGTATCTCATCAATACAAGTTTTAAAACAAGTATAAATGAAATTAAGAGTATTTAAAATTAGGGTTTGACTTTATTATGTCCTCTCTCGTAATTAGGAATGGTATGGAATAAGGAATTACTTTAATTAAATTGAAATTTTTACTTATTTAACCAATAGAAAATATTGCCTTTTATTGAAACAATTATAAATTATATACTTTATGTATAAATTTATTTCTTCCTAATAAAAAAAAAACTTCAAACTAAAGAAAAATTAAACAGAATAAAATAGGTATAGGGATTTCTTAAACTCGCTCAAACCACTTACTTAAATTTTTTTTGTTTACTATATAAGAGATGAAAATTGTTGAGAATCGTGCAACAATGATGATAAGAATCGGAAAAGAAAAAAAAAAAAACACAATACACATATTTTGTGACGCCCCAAAACTGGGGGTTCCGTTGACAAACCTGGCCAACCCATCGAAATCTATACGCCGTATTACAAGACCCACAGTAGGCTCCTTTGGGCCCACGAACCCACTTCATCATCATACATTCAACCAATTATCTTCCAATAATTCAAGAGTTATTACACTTCTCTTAACACAAATACATATTAAAATCTACAATTTCAATACATATTATCCGAACACATCCAAGCCACAACCCGGCTTTCTTCAAAATAGGTCTCCCGTGATGTCACGCCATCTAACCCCCAATGAAAATATTCCTCACAGCAGTAGTCACGCTTCGCAGTGAATCACCCTAAATGGGTTACTCCCCACCTAAGTACATGCAATGCTCTAATTTAAACACACACTCAAGTAAATACGTGATCCTACTAATGCTCCATGCTCCATTCCCATGTCTCAGTCCTCACACTGGCCAAGCCATGTAAGAGAAAATACATTTTCAAAACAAACCCAAGTGTTTTCAGTAAAATACACTACCGAATACTCCAGAAAATATGGGACTACCCTCCGAAAGGCGAATAAAAAGAACTTCCCGTAGCGCCATGGTCCTCATCCCGAAGTGATCCGCGACCATCTCCAACCCTCCTGAACATCCCGTGAAATTCCTTTCGCAACCATGCCTGCTTAAAAACTCATGCCGCACTCACACCTAATTTCTAGGTTACCCGAAGGTATGAAATGCATTATGCCATTTCAACCCATTTTTTCAACCAATATATCAATATGCATATATTATCAATTTTACAAATTACACCACATGTAATTCAACAATATCAACCATCACCCAAATTAGCCTACTTGAAGCACACAAACTCACTAATGATTTACACACACACAATTATATTCCATATAATTGTAATCACACAATCAAGCATTAACCTATTAATTTATTTGATCAACCAACTCCCCAAATTAGCTCACTTGAGCAATTCGCAACATCATCTCCAATGACCTACAAACACAATTATATTTTATATAATTATGTTATTGTGTTAACACCTTAGAATCATGTATTAACCTATCCAATTCCACACAACTCAAGCCATTCATTTCAACAATCCAAGCAACACGTGACCCATTTCAGTCCACTCCACAACCCGAGACTGACTTAACGGGCCCCAAACCCAAAGAAGGTCAGTCTATGGCATCCCACTCATCCTACATGTTTTCCACTTTTTGAACCCGATTTCCATAGCCATTTCCGGCCTCCTACACTTCAAAATACAATTTATTGCATAAATCAACACAGCCTAAATCAGTTTTCAGACTCGGCACTGGGACCGGTCCAAAACGCCTCCATAAATCCCAACACTAATCCGCTCAGAATCATCAAACGACCCACTCACTCCGCTCAAACCAACACAAGCATCATAAAAACACTTAAACAAGATAAATAAGTAGGGATAAAATCCCACCACTGGAAGTTTGTCAAAACCCCAAAATTGGTGCCCACGCGGTAGTCCTCATGGAACCACTTTCATTTTCGTCTAAGCGATCCGACGGTCCGAACACCCTAATCCAGAAAGAGGCTGCACCTTCTCTCTAAAATCCACCATTTTTCAAACCGAGCTCTCCTCACTCACCGCACGCTTCCTCGCCCCAAAATGGAGAGGCAGTTAAACTCTCCTTGTCTCTCACTTTGCCACATGTCGCATGATCAAGGTCGAGAGGATTTATCCACCAACCAACCACTTTGACTTTCCACCCAATGGCATCATGCCATGTCATCAGGTCCCACCTTGAGCTCAAGTTGATTGAACTGGAGCTTGACACGTGGCACACTGTGTGCCACTCAAATTTTCGCCATGTGTCCTACATGACGTTCGCTTTCGTAACGTGCAAATTCAATCATTTTAATTCAACTTAAAATCGACGTGGTAGCTAGATTTTCACGAGATGATTCCTTAACCTGAAACTGCCATCCAAGATATAGAAAATTTGATTTTTTACCGAATTACGATTTTGCCCATTATGAAAATCGGGATTTTCTGTGGTTTTACATATTTTGCGTGGTTCGACAAGATGCCTACATTCAAACCCGATCACAACCAAATATACGAGGGGCAAATTAAAAAAAAAAAGGCAGAAAAAAATTTAAAATTTTGAAATCAAAAAGAAAATATATAAGCTTCATGAGATGAGTATATGACTCTATTTTTCTTATTTCCACATGGGCTATGTTTTGGGTAGTAAATCAGGTTTTTTTTTTTTTCCCTTTTTCAGGCTGGTTAGAAAGTTTTCATTGGGCTTTTTTTATTGAAGTTGTATGTTTGGAATTGGCTTGACTATTTCAATTATGGTTGCAGATTTCATTTATGTTTTTTGGTCCTTATTTTAGTTTATCTTATTTATTTAGCTCTTATATATATATATATATATATAACTTAGCAAAAAAATTGATTTTCTTAGGAGGGCGACTACTCCACATACTTAGAGTGTGATCCGTCTCGCTACATCCACAAGGAATCATTCCACTCAATAATTTCACTATAACCAAATAAGGTTACATATGAGGGTATTTATAATAATCCTAGATATGACCAAATTATAAAAATACCTTTATACCCTAAAAATAAAATACCGTACCGTTGAAGAGCGGTCCCATCCCCAAACCTCGCTATTTCCGGCCCACCCCTAAGAGGATATAGTTTGAGCCACTGGGTCTCCATTTTACCTCAATATGAGCCACATATCATAATGAAAATAGATAAATTAATAATGGTCACAAGTTTGAGCAACTGTAGGTTTGTTACGCCTATTAATTCTAAGTCCCATTGAAATTAACAATGTGTGCACAAGCTAACATGAACACCCATATTAATAAAAGATAATGGCTCGCTTGGTTGAGTCGACATTAGATGATCAATCGTATTAATTAGGCGAAAGAATGGAGTATTCAAGAGCTGATAGCTAATTCACTTCAATCATCTCTTGTATGGTGCTTGGTAAAGACACAATCAACTTTTGATAGCTGTTGATCGAACCAAAACACATGTACAATTTTATGGTTTGTCATCAAGGACTATTGACTAATCCTCGCAATGATTACCAACTCAGCTAAGGTGAGACCAATGACATTTAATTCAGTTTATAACAAAAATTACCAAGGACTATTATCTAATCCCTAATTCATAAAACTTGTCGATTATACTATATAAAAACCAAAATCTCCTAGAGTAAGTCATTTTCAAAGTTTGGGTTTGGTCTGATTTTCTGCAAGTGCACAGGTCGACAAGTAATAAAATGGATTTAAGTCCAGATATCGATCCCACAGAGATCTAAAGAATTTTAAATCAACTACCCTGACTACTCAATTTCCATACTATTCGACCACTAATGATAGTAAGATCCAAGATTAAGGTGCGCTGGAAAATAAACTAACAAAGGAAATAACTCAATGAACAATAAACTTGAATATAAAGAATAAAGAATAATTAATGTTAGAAACAATAGAAATTGAATAATTATCGCTTAGAGAACGATTAAGATCAATGCTATTGTGAAGTATCAATTCCTATTATCAACTTGTAAATTTTGCTTGTGAATTTTAGATTTCAAAATCTGTCCAAGGCGTTAATAGTTCAACCGATCTCTCCACACCACATTTCATTATCTAATTTTGACCCGATTCTTCGAATACGTGGAATTAGATAACCGCTTTTTAACAGCACTCAATTTGGTATTTTTCTTTGGCAATACTTCATACCCATTTTATGGACTCACACCTTAGCTCCCAAGTTATCGTCAAGCAAGGATATACAACTTCCGTGCTCTTCCTCCAAATTAAAATAGATCACCCTTGATTATCCCAAATGCAACACTGATTGGCTACACTATTCGGTCTGAGGTGAACTCGCTTGTTTAAATTGATAACTCATTCAACTGTTTCGATTAAGTGAGAAGAGGATTTATCAAGTAAACTCACAAAGTTTCATAGATCTCTAATAGTGTTAATATACCTTCAAAGAAATATTCAACTCCCAGATTTTTATCTCTGTCACCGAGGACCTCTTAAATCAAGAAAGAATGAAACACTTCTTACTACAAGTAAGAAACTGATATCGTGATCAAAACTTTAACCCATAACCGAAAGTAAATTCATAAACTGAAATTCGCAATTTGCTGGAAATAACAATAGGAAAGATAATTTCTGACAATAACATTCTACTGGTGCCGGTTCCTCACCACCGAATTACACACTACAAAGATTCCTCCGATCATAAGAATAACCGCATCTCGAAACCGGATAAGCCGAATCGCAAATTTGTCCTCTAACTTCAACATTCCGTGTAGTAATTTGAAAAGAATTGAATTCGTGATTCAACTTTAGCTCAAAACGATAACATCCACTCAAAATAAAAGAAAACTAGAACGATAAATCTAATCTAATCTATCCATATGAAGAAAATAAAAGAAAAGGAAATAAAAGAAACCAAAATAAAGAAATGAGCTTCGTCCGTATCTCTCGCCCGTGGTCGCCTAAGCCACGCCTTCTCGATAGCCGCTGTGATTTATAGGGTTTTTGGCCGCCTAATCAATGCGCCTTTGTGGATTTCCAAGTGGGTCAGTCCATACTAATGTTCGTAGTCACTTCAACCCTCGTCGCGACATCATCCATGTCAGCGACATCGATCTCACGCTTCGTGGACATCATCGAAGTATTTTTGCGTGCCTCTTCATCCTTATCGGATGTCGCGACATCAATCTCTTGTCACGACATCTACTCTTCGTTGTGCTTCACATGTTTCATGACGCGACGTCATTCTCTTGTCGTGACATCAACTAAATGAAATGCATATTTCAACTGATATCTTCTGATGTCGCTGACTTGCCTCTTGTTGTGACATCTCTTATGGTCTGGTAGAATTTGATCTCGGTATTCCTAATGTTATGGCGATCGATATCTTGTCGCACATCACTTTTTATGGAGCTCAACCTTCAACTAAGCAGGCGTCTCGTGTCGCAAACTCGATCTCTTTGTCGCGAAGATCAACTTAAGTAGGGTCATAGAGTCTTCACTTGATGGCTTCGTGTCGTGATCAGCCCTTGTTGTGACATCAACTAAATAAAATTAGTTCTTTCAACGGAATCTTTCTTCGATGTCGCGAATTTCTATCCTCGTCGTGGACAAAGATAGCTTCATTTCTTCTTTCATCTAAGGTTCATAGTCGCGACATCGATCTTTGCTACGATTCGATCTTAGTTCTCTGAGCCTTCAATCGTTGTTCTTGGTGTCGCGACAACAACCCCGTCGCCACATCTAGTCACGCCTTTGCAGATTTCAACTGGTCTCTCCCGATGTCGCGACCTCGATCTCACGTCGCAATTCGCCTCATGTCTCTACAAGATTCAACTTAGTCTTCTGCATGTCGCACATCAACTTCAGGACATCAAATAAATGACTGTAGGTTTCAATCGGTTTCATGATGTCGCGGATATCAATATGTTATCAAAACAACCGACATTATCGCATGCTTCCAATCTTGTCGCCACTTGTACTTGATTGCTCTTGCCGCCGCGACATCAATCCCTTCGCCATCACTTCATGCCTCCGTTGAACCGCGGGTTCGATGTCACGACTTCGATCTCACGCGCTAAGCATCTCGCCATTTCTTTACGTTTTCTCATGAGCAAATTCCTGTGTCGCGATCTCATTCTTGCTGTCCATGTCGCGACCTTCACTTGATTTCCTTCCACTTCTCCCGATGTCGCAACCTCATGACCGGACTAAACCCCAAAACCGGCAGCTATGCTAGCCGCTTGCTTTCATTTCTCACTCTCGCTATTTTCTCGCATTTTACTCCGCTGCCATCGCATTTTTTCACTGCATTTTCTTCTTTCTTTATATACTTCCCGCAAATAACAAATTTGGTGAGTTTCTTCTCATTTCAAGATTTTAATATTTTCTTACATTAAAATCAACAGAATAAAAATAGATGACTTCTGCTTCATCAAACTCCCCAACTAAAGTTTTTACTTGTCCTAAAGCAAAGAAACAAGAATTGTTTGTCCTCAAACAAAAATAAAAGAAACAATTTTTAAGGACATTTTTCTCTCTGATTTGTTCGCAAAGGGCATTCACACTTAATCAAGTAATGCAAGGTATGCATAATTTTCTCGTACATCTAGCTTCAAGTCCAGCTCAAAGGTTGGTCTCCCTACTCTTATACTATGCAAAAATCCAAATCGTTGAAATTGTTTTGCCAAACAAATATATTCATTGATCCCGTTGAATAGATTATTTTCCTTCTCATTTTCATACCGAGTCATTTAACTCCCTAAAGTCCTTCACAATTTTGATTGTTTCTATTCTTCCAAATTCCATAGGCTTGTTTTTCATATTGATCTCCACTAATGTAGATGATTTCAACCTTCAAGATCAATCGTCTTTTGGGCTTTATTGTTAGGCTATGTAAATGGGTAGATTAGCTTGGAATTTTAGTTAAGATTACCTCAACCTTTCTCCTTCTGCCTTTCTCTTGTAGTTTCTACAATAAACTCCCTAAACTTCACAAGCTGTATCTTTTTAATTTCTTCAATTCGAACCGTATGCCCATATTTCACTTCAGAATTCCATCAAAACTTCTGTTTGTCAACATTCGTGAGATAGTGCAATGTTTTTAACTTTTAGGCTTTCTAACACTCTAGCGAACTTTAAGTTATAGCCCCCACACGATGCTATTAGGGTACTAGGGTGTTGAAACACCCCTAAGAACTTAATTGTTCAAGAAGAGAGTTAAAGCCACAAGATAAAAAACTTATCCCTATAAACTTTCTTTCTATTGCATTTACTTCGTCTTTTCTTTCATTCCCTTGATTTCCTCAAAAATCTATATTCCCTAAAACTTCATTTCTTTCTTCCCTCTTTTGAATTCATGGGTAATCATAGGTTCTTTAATAAGGATTGATGTTTAGATGAGTCAGGTTTCCACGTCTATTTTAAAAAATAAAGCTTGTTGGCTCACTTCGAACTACCGTATATGCATCAAAGATAGAATAGGATGACCAAACTGTCCAAGAATGGCCTGCATCATCTCGTCATCAGATCACCTAGGATTTCTCGCCAACCACACCCAACAAATCAATTTGGTCGAACAGCTGTGACTTAACCACAGAAAATCACCATTTTACAGATTTAATTAATTGATATTCAACAGGTTCCTTGACTTATTGTTCATACCACAAACTCAAAAATAATTTTTTTTTTTGTTCCTTCTATTGTATTACCTTCCTCAATTCTGGACTTATCCGCTAGACTTAAGTAACTTTTGCACCTTGTGTTTCAATCAAACCCATTCATCAGCTCCCATTCTAAGCAGCTTCAGCTCATTCTAATCTAATCGTCATCCAATTCAATATTAATTCTCGCCAGCTTTTATTCGAAACTACTTCTACTTTAATTCTAATCATTCAATCACAAAGCAACACAATCATGGAATCAAACAAATTCAAATTAATACACAACAATTCAATTACCATTTTATTACTCGATTCAATCATAAATAGCTTGATATACAATATGGGAGAAGGATGGTAATGAAGTTAAGTGAAGGTCTATTTTTTTCCTTTTGAAATAAACTGTGAGCAAAGATGCTAGGGGATCTAGGTCTAATGTACCTAAATGGGCCGGGAATTAAAAAAGAATTTTCATTTCTCTTCTTCCTTTCTCTTCGTTTCCTCTCCACTTGTTCTTCAATGAAAATCTCATTAGAGAGACTTCAACTTTTGAGTCTAACTCATCCTCGTCTCTTTCCCAAACCATTCATTGTGGCTCTCCATCACCATAACCTCTAAAAATTTTTGAGAGGTTATTGTTAACTGTATCCAAATTTCTAGCCATTCTTTGCCTATGATTTCAGATTCTTTCTCAAGCCACTCTATCAATTTCTTCTCAAACTTTGGTAAGAGAGACTTGTATAAAACCCAACTCCCTTGACTTTGCTCCCCAAATTTGACTTCTCAAGCTCAGATCTCTTTTCTTATCGTAGTTAAGAGTCGGTGAATCACGCCTCAAACCGGTTGTTATAAAAGCTTCACGACTGAGCTGAGTTTCAGAACAAATCGTGGATCTCTTTTCCTTCATTTCTTTCTGCACCCTTCCTTTGCTGCTGCAATATTTTTCTCATCTGTTCCTCTTTTCTGTTCAACTCTTCTCCCCACTGATGTTCTCTTTGCTGTAACTCCACTTCATGCTCCTTTCTTTCTATTTAGCCTTCCTCCCACCGCCGGCCCTTCTTTTCAATTCTTTTTCTCATAAATGCTTCTCTGAATCTCCTATTGTAGTTTCCACCCTTCTCTCTTTCATCTATTCTCTCGCACAGCATTGAGAGCTTGCGTACCGAAGCCGGTGTTTTGTGCGCTCGGCTTTCCAGGTTGGAAGTTTCTGTTCTGCACAGGAGGAGAACTGGCTGGTGGATGGAGTATCTATGGGTCGCTCTATCTTGCCCTCTCTCTCGCATTGTCTGCGAACATGTAGTCATTGTTGTCAGGTGAGTTTTCTAGGTGCTCGTCTTGATCATCAACCCTCCAGCTTCTTTCTCGGGTTCCTCCCAGTTTCATCTCTCGTTTTCATCAAAGACTCCCCTTTTTTTCGTGTTTCGTCCCTTGTTACCCCGTCAAGGAGCGGTGAAGCTCAAAATTTCACCCCAAATTCCTTTGACCCAGCCTTCGCCGCAACGTTGATTGTCGTGGTGAGGAATAAGACCTCTTTGTTCTCCCAAGATATCTCATGATAGCTCCTTCGCGATAACTCCTATATTGATCTTGTATCTATATGGCGATACAAAGAACACAGCCTTCGTTTCTCTCACTGTACAGGTTTTGCTGGGACCAAACAGGTTTAAAATAAACCATACTCTTAGCCTCTTTCAAAAGGCTTCCTCTGTCAAATGCTCTCGGGCCTTCCTTCTTTCGGGTTCAACTCGCACTTACCGTTAGTGAGCTTTTAGCAATATTTCCAAACTCGGTTTTTCCAACGCTAATTGGAAACCATGTTTCGGGAACTGCCATACCATAGGCCTCTGATGGCTTTGGCTTCGTATGAGACCCACTCTAACAAAACTGCCCATCCTTCCTTCCTTGCAACTATTTGAATAAACTCTTACTCAAGGTTTGAGGCCCTGATTTGTGTGTGTGCGCAGAGACTCTCCCATCCTCTCTCTCTATCATCTCCTTGAAAGTGAGTAACTGTGGTTTTGAATCCCTCTCCGCAAATAAACCCCGTTAGCATAATACTCTTCCATCGGAATACGCTGTCTCACTGGAGACGAAATCTGCTTCTTCTTCTTCCTTCCTTTCCCTTCGCTTCTTTCGAGAAGTTGTCTGAGCTTCAAGCTTCGATGCACCTCTCGCTTGTTCTTCCCGACGAATCTCATCTAACCGTTTCTTCTTGGCGTAGTTTCTCTTCTTTCCGACACCATGATCCTCATAATCTCGCTCTAGAAGCTGCGGACCGTGGTGGGAATTTCAAACCTATCAAAACGCAGAGAAAAGCTTTTCGTAAGGTCGTTGCTAGGGCTTCGGGGTTTATGATTCAGAAGGAAGACTAAGGTGAATGGGTTATGTGGACTGGAGTGAACGAGAAAGTTTCCAACAGTTTAATCAATGTTTAAGGGCGTGAACGAATAAGTCAAATTAAGACATGTCGCGACTTCAATCCACTTCGGTCGAGATCATTAATTAGGTTTTTGATGAGAAGGCACATGTCGCACTTTGTGTCACGACATACCTAAGATGTCGCGCCAACAAGGTTTTCTAGGAATTGTTTGATGTGGCGACATCCTTTTCCATTTTGAAACTTAATTCACTGTCGCGAATTCCTAGTGGTGTCGCGACATATACCTTCTTCTTTCAATACACCCAAGTTGTTCTTCGAACAGGTGGTCACATCACTGGTTTGTTTTAAGATAATTATTTCGCGACATACCTTCCTGTCGCGCCCTAAGCCTTAATCAACTCAATGATTTTCAAAACTTTAATTTTATTGTTCCTAACCCATTTAGACATCTCTTCAAGCATATTTTAAACAAAGATTTAACAATCAATTCAAGTATATACAGAATTGCCAGGGTGAAGGTTGCCCCCATGTCGTGACTCCTCCGCAAAGCTGCTGGAATTATTCCCGTAGTTGCCTTACATTCATGTCTTTAAACCCAAGATCACCCAATATTCAAGAAAATTCTACTAAACTACAATCGATTTCTAAAATGAACTGTCTTAAAACAAATCTGACCTAATTTATCAGCAACTAAAAGAAAGAAATATTTCAAAATTTAAAATCAGAATTTAAATCCTCATGGGTTACCTTCATTAGTCAGCTTCGCTGGGGTTCCATCGGGATTTGTCGTTGCAGGGTACTTCTTCTTTTTCTCAAGAACCGCTGGAGTTCAATTCTCTTCCCTCGTTGAGATAATGCTTTAACCTTTGTCCATTGACCTGAATTCTTCCCCATTATCGCCTTCGTTGTTATCGCCTCCAAATGTAGTACTCTGATACCACCGTATGGCTCCATCAAATTGATTTTAATTTCCGGAAACAATTTTAGTCTAGAATTAAAAGGTGAACCTGTTCCCGTTTCTGGAACTCTTTTCAAAATTCTCTCGATCATGCCATTTCTTTGTCTTGTCTTTGTATAATTTAGCATTATCATAGGCTTCATTTCGCTCTTTCCAATTCGCACATTGGAGCAATCTTTCTTCCTCGCAGCCTCCTTAAACAAGCTAACTTTAATGGGCCCACATTGCCTGTAGATTTAATTCAAGAGGTAGATGACATGGTTTGCCAAAAACAACTCGTATGGGGATATTCACTGGGGTCTTGTATGCAAACCCAAGCCCAAAGTGCACTTCATCAAGTTTGGAAGACCAATCTCCCGCTCAGCCTGCGCCTTTTCAAGTATTCTCGATCTCCCCGTTGAAATTTCTCGCTTGTCCATTGGTCCGGGAGAAGCAACCATTACATGCTTGATCCCATACCTACCATGAGCGGCTTTGTTTGCAATGGGTCCCATCATTAATGATGGTTCTCATTCAAACTACCAAAATATTCCTTTGGCAAGAAACTCACAACTGTATTAGCATCATTCTTGAATGTCAACGCCTCAACCATTTGAGATTAATCACCGCTAAAGCGTATGTATAGGCTTCCTTAAATGACAGGGAAAGGTCCCATGTTATTCCCCAAACATCAAAAATTTGTATCACCATAATACCTTTAGGGGCATTTCATCTCTGCTGATATTTCCAATCCTTGGCATCGATCACACAATTTCACCCACTCGCACACCTCAAGATAAGGCCAATAAACCCTGATTGGAGTATCTTAGAGTCGCTCTTTCTCCGTAAAATGTCCCCCATATGATGCATGGCATTCATTTAAATGTTGCCTTGTTCACCTCAGTACACATCTTCTTATTATCATGTCGCGACCTCTCTTGAATAATAGTGGGTCATCCCAAATATAATATCCGGCCACGCCTGAAGCCTCTTCAAGCAGGCTGAATCAAGGCATTACTCCACAAGCCGATAATTCACAATATCAAAGATACCATGGAAGTCGGGAAGGAAACTTAAATAATTGCTCATCCTAAGTTCTCTCGTTAACCGAACATTTTCTTCATCACGCTTCTTTCTACTCTTTGACAGTGGCTCAACATTGTCACATCCCTTTATCCTTGATTTCCAATCAACTCTGCAACAAATTTAGCCATCTCACCACCTTATCAATCTGCTTAGCTTCCTTTTCGACATCGCATTTGATTTGGTTTACGATCAAGCAGGAATTACCACATGGGATCCCAAAATGTATTGCCTAAATTTTTCACAAGCAAATACTATACAGCATCTCCTTCTGCATCGAAAGAAGCCTTGTGCTTCATCGCTGTCTTAATAAAGATAGTATATGGCCCTGAATACTTTCTTTCTGGGCCTAACACGCCTCCCATAGCAAAATCACTGCATCACACATTATTTCAAATCTCGATCCCATTCTCACAGGCAAACATTATAGTGCCTGGTACCATGAGCTTTGACATTAAAAGCATTCTTTTGCAGGGAGTCATCAAAATTGAACTCAGATTCTTTTTCCAAATGATAGCGGTTCGGCTATTTTTGAAAATCTTTTGATAAATCTCTGTAAAAATCCAAAGATGCCCCAAGAAGCTTACCCTTTACCGTATAGTGGTGCAAGAGTTTTGATAATGGATACTTTGGATTGATCAACTTCTAAATTCAAGAGCAATTCTTACGCTCAAGAACAATTCCTTCACACCATAAAATGGCATTTTCCCAATTCTGCTAGCCACAGTCTGGCACTTAAAGATCAAGCTCGCATTGTTTAAACATTGATCGCTCGATCCATACAATAAAGAAAGTCATCCACAAAATTTCACATTATTCAACCAAATATAGACTAACATCATACACCTCTCGAATGAAGCCGAGCATTACATAACCCAAAAGGCATCCTTCAAGGCAAAGGTACCATAAGGGCATGTGAATGTGGTCTTCTCGATCCTCGCAATAGGCAATCGATTGTATCCCACATCCGTGAAACAAAGTGAGGGGCGCCCCCGCGAACCCGTCCAACATCCGATCAATGAAAGGCAAAGGAAATGATCTTTTCTCGGTTGTCGTATTCAACTTTCTAATCAAGATCTTCCATCCACTTTTTCTGTTGAATCAATTCATTTTTTCATTTCATCACAAGAACCCCTTTCTTTGGAACCACATGGACTGGGCTTACCTGCTGGACTGTCTCAGTAGCATAGATAAACCAGCATTTATCACCAGCACTCCTTCCCGACTACTTCCTTCATCATCGATCTGGCCTCCTTCCTGTGTTTCTACGCTGCATGGTTTTGAAGTCTCTTCAGCGTAATCTTATGCATGCAAATTGATGGACTGATACCCTTCCACTCTTCAATGGACCAAGCCACATTCCTATGCTTCTCTTAATATTTTCAGCAATCTTGTTCCTCACCCTCACTTAATCTAGTCGAATGATCACCGGTTTTTTTTCTTTGCACTGGCAAGCATACTTTAAATGACATGACAACTCTTCAAATTAGCCTTCGTGATTGGTTTCCTTGATGAATTTTCAACATTTTCCCATTATCGCTTCGTTTTGCTTAACTCAACACGCTATAGAATGAAAACCACTGCAGGAAACTGCATCGTATATCTTCAATATACTGGAATAATCTTTCACGACAAAACCGAGTGTTACACCATTGTTAACATCGGGAGTTGAAGTATAGACAAAATCACTTTATACTGACCTTCTTTGTCTCTGTCATATATTTTGTATAGCTTTGGATCAAATTGAATGCAAAGAATTTCTTCTCCAACCCTCAAGATAACCTTTCTATACTCAATCGTGGCAAATCAAAGAGCTAGGAATGGTCTTCCCAATAGCAGGGGTACTTGTGAATCTTCTTCCATGTCCAGAATGATGAAGTCTACCGGGAAAACAAACTTCCCAACAGTGACCAGTACATCTTCAATGACTCCTTCAGGTTTTACCATCGATCTGTCTGCCATTTGAAGAGTAACAGTTGTGGGAGTAAGCTCCCCCAAACTTAGTTTCTTGGCAAATGGAAAGAGGCATCAAATTGATACTAGCTCCTGAGCCGTATTTCGAATTCAATTCCTCCAACAATACAAGGAATTGTGAAACTCCCGGGTCCTTCATCTTTAATGGGTAGTTCTTTCTATTAATGATCATAAGTGGCAGGATTCCACGATTCCTTCTTCACTATTTTTCTTTTCAATGATGTCCTTCAGAATTTCAGATAGAGGGCATCCGAGCCACCACTTCGCAGGTATACCGATCTCCATCTTCCGGAGTTTTCATGAACCTGCAAACTCGCTTTCCATTCTGACTTTTACGTTTCAGAAATGGAACCCTTGTGCTTTGATCCTGATGTTCTTCCTCTCTATTCTTCTTCTTTTTCATTCTCTCCAGCCTCTTCCTTCCATCTTTCTCAAATGCCTTTGTCATTGCCATCTTCTTCATCTCCTTCTTAGCTCCTTCCCACCTCCTAAGCCACCCATGCGCCCGGGTTCTTCCTTGTGTCACTGAAAGGCATCTTTCCTCCGGCTTTGCAGGTTAGCGCCTGCCCTACTTGTGTCTCCAAAGTTCTTCAGTGGTCGCATTGGTGGTGTGTGTGTTCTCAAAAATTCCAGAATTGGTAGTAGTTACCTAACTCGCAAACTTTTGCCTGAGGTTCAACAACTTCTTATTATCCCCATGAAATGCAAAGATCTGCTTCAAAAGATTTGGGCCCTCCTCTGACCCCGTATTCATTCCCGTGTTCATTACTGGGCCTGGAACCTGTGGTCGCCGATACCCTTTGCTGAGGGTTCTCGTCCTTGGGCTCGAGAAGCCCCCCCTCCACCATACGAAGTTCTCATGTGTCCCTGAACAAAATGTGCTGGAAGGTTAGGATTGGGTTTGAAATGGTAAGCTCTTGGCTCACCCCAACACTGAACTCCTTCAAGATCATAAAGTTCTTCGCTACCCTCTCAAGACCTCCCTTCAATAATCTCCCTTCACCGTTCTATTTCATGAGCAAAGTGTGCCTTTTTCGCTTGTCCAACCTGTGCATAATGGCATCCAACTTGGCTTCCATGGCTGTCATCTTGCTCAGCTCCATGATCCCTTCAATGCCTCTGGAAAGCTCAGAAGGAGTTTCATGTTAAGATTAGCCGTCTTCACAGCTCTTTCGCTTCTTCAAGACTTTTTTCATCGCTCCTAATAAAGATGAAGCATCAATGATCCTTGATATATCATTCAAAGCATGATATACAATGTCCATCGAGTCTTCGTGATCTATCCCATGCATCGACATCTTCTCAAGAACGCTTGAATCTTTCCCTGTGCTATATATTGTGCTTTCATCTTCGCTGGAACACAATGATTTCCTCCTTCTTTCTAATATGGTGTGTAATGGAAAGAATCTACCTAAGTAGGCCTCTACTAATTCCTCCCAAGTATCACAACCATGGCAGATCCATACCATGAAGCCGCATTCTTAGAGAGAATGGGATGCAGCTTTATGACTTCGGGGTCTCACCCCATTCAGCCTTAACGGTATTACCATCCCGAGGAATCTTCCAAACATGGATCTTTCAAGTGGGATGACCACAAGAACTGATGCCGCCGGACTATTGTAATCGCGGCCGGCTTCGCTTCAAAATTATTAGCATCAACCGCAGCCGCCCGATCGCCAGTATTCCTCCTATAATTGGTCTCTAGAAATCCTCCATCAGACGTTGACCTGAGGCCTTCTAGCTTCTTCTATGTATTTCAACCTGATCCCGCCTTTCATCCGCCATGGTTGAGTTTTTCTCGCCTTCTGGTCTTTTCGCTTCGAGCGTCCTTCTATTTCGTGTCACCGAATCGTGACGTTGTTCTCGTTTCCTATGCATCGTGCTTTTCTGTTCACACTCCCATTATCAGATTAGTCAAATCATCAAATATATTCAATGTGTTTCATAAAGGTTAAAATGTCCCAATCACCGCTGAAAATCTATTTTTGTTATTTTTTTCTTTAAATGTCCAAATTAGTATTTCCTTCATCTAAATATTGATTTATTAAATTCTTTCGATCCCCAAAGAATTTTCGCCATAAAACTCATGATCGAACCAAACATGTACAATTTTATGACGTTATTACCAAGGACTATTGACTAATCCCTCGGCAATGATGCTAATGTATTGCGTGAGACCAGATAAATCAGCTATAACAAAATTACCAAAGGACTATTATCTAATCCCCGCCAACCTTGCCATAAAACTTGTTGACATTACACTATGTAAACCAAAAAATCTCCTAGAGTAAATCATTTTCAAAGTTTGGTTTTGGTCTGATATTCTGCAAGTGCACAGGTCGACAAGTAATAAAATGGATTTAAGTCCAGATATCGATCCTACGTAGATCCAAGAATTTTAAATCAACTACTCCCGACTACTCAATTTCCCATACTATTCGACCACTAAATGATAGTAAGATCCAGCATTAAGGTGCTGGAAAATTAAACGAACAAAGGGAAATAACTGAATGAATAATAAACTTGAATATAAAGAATAAAGAATAATTAATAGTTAGGAAAATGAATAGAAATTGAATAATTATTGTTTAGAGAACACATTAAGATCAATGCTATCATATATCAATTCTGCTGTCAACTTGTAAATTTTGTTTTCGTGAATTTCAGATTTCAAAATTGGCCCAAGGCATAGTTCAAATTGATCTCTCCATACACTGTTACTTTGTTTTATCTAATTTTTTGACCTGATTCTCTCGACGTGGAATTAGATAACTACTTTTTTACCGTGGACTTCCTAATTCTCAGAGTTAATACTTCATACCCATTTTATGACCGTACACCCTAGCTCCCAAGTTATCATTACAAGGATATACAACTTCCGTGTTACTCTTCCTCCAAATTAAAAAATAGACCACCTCTCCTGATTAGATCTCGCCTAACACGGGATTTCATACACTATTCGAATTGGAGGTGAACTCTCTCGCTTGTTTAAATTGATAAATCATTCAACCTGCTCTTGGATTTCATGAGAAGAGGATTTATCAAGTAAACTCACAAGCCTATTAGACTTAATAGCGGTGTTAATATACCTTCAAAGAAATATTCATAACTCCCAGATTTTCATCTCTCGTGTCACTCGAGGACCTCTTGAAATCGTAGCAATGAAACACTTAATAATGGGCAAGAAACTGATATTCAGATCAAAACTTTAACCCATAAACTAAAGTAAATTCATAAACCCAAATTCGCAATTTGCCGGAAATAACAATAGAAAGATAATTTCGACACACATTCTCTTAATGGAAGCCGGGTTCTCACTATTGAATTACACACTACAAAGATTCCTCCGATCATATAAGAATAATCGCATCTCGAACCGGATAAGCCGACTCCAGAAATTTGTCTCAACTTCACATTCCGTAGTAATTTGAAAGAATTGAATTTCCGGCATTCGCCTTTAGCTCAAACGTATAACATCCAATTCCAGAAAATAAAAGAAAACTAGAACAATAAATCTAATCTAATCTATCCATATTGAAGAAAATAAAAGAAAAGGAAATAAAAGAAAACTAAAAATAAAGAAAATGAGCCTTCAGCTATCCAGACCTCTCGTCTCGTGGGTCGCTGCTACGTTCCTTCCGGATAGTCACAGATTAGGTTTTTCGCCAACACTCCAATGCAGCCTTTGTGGATTTCAAGTGGGTTGGGCCCATGTTACCGTTCAGTCGCGACTTCAACTCCTCGTCGCGACATCATCCATGTCACATCGACCTCACGCCGCGACATCACTCGGAAGTATTCCGTGTTCTTCAACTTGTCTTCTGATGTCGCGACATCAATCTCGTCACGACATCGATCGACTTCTTCGCAGCTCACATGTTTTCGCGATGTCGCGACGCCATTCTCATCGTGGACATCAACTAAATGAAATGCATCTTTCAACTCGATATCTTCTCGGCTACGCGATCTCAGCCCTCGTCGCATATCTTTATGTGGCTCGTAAATTTGGACTGGTAATTCTACGTCGCCACATCGATATCTTGTCGCCGACATCACCGCTGAGCTCAACCTTCAATCTCGCAGTCTCGCGTCTACCCCGAATCTGTTGATATCAACTGGCGGTTTCTGCAGCCACTTGATATTTTAGCCGTGATTGTTTCGTCGATGATCAATCAACAAAATCAGCCGTCTGAATCTGGCGCTTCGCAACGTCCCCTTGTCGATGTTATCATTTTCGCCTTCTATCCGTGTCTTCCATGTCGCGACGATTCGTCACATCAATTTCGTCTTCGAGCCTTCAACCGTTAGTTCTGAAACACAACGAACCCCGTCGGCGATCAGTCGCTCCGGCAGATTTAATTCCGTCTTCCATGTCGCGATTCTGTTCCAACACGTCATCGCCGCGCCTTCGCAAGATTCGGTTTATCTTTCAGACGCCGCCACATCACCTTTGTCGTGACATCAACTAAACGGTATCTGTAAAGCTTTTAACCGTTTCGCGATGTCGCGTGACATCAATATGTTGTCGCGGACATCAACCGACATCGTGATGCTTCAATCTGGTCGCATCAGATCTTTCCTTACGGCTCTTGCCGCCGCGACATCAACTTTCGCCGCGACATCACTTCATGCCTCCGCAGCCTGAACCGGTGGTTCCCGACGCCATGACTGATTCATCGCCACGACGATCTCGCTACTTTACACTTCATGAGCGCCTCAGTCGCGACCAATATCTTGTTATCCATGTCACCCATCGATTTCACTGATGGTCACCATAATCGGACCGTAAACCCCAAACTCCGCAAACATAAGTTAGCCGCTGCTTTCATTCACCGCTATTTTCCATTTTTATCCACGCACTGCATTTTTCCACCGCATTTTCTTCTTTATACTTCCCAAATAAATAAATTTGGGTGAGTTTCTTCATATCTCGCATCTTAATACTTTTTACATTAAAATCAACAGAAAATGGACTAAAATAGATGACTTTAAGCTCATCAATAGTCGATTATAGTTAATCGTAAGCCGATGTGTAAAAGCAAACAAATCGTAGTTTTTCTAAAATTCCATAAAATGTTACCGCTGATTTATCCATAAATTCTAAACTATTATTATGTTATCTCATTTTTTATAATTTTGATATAATATTTTTATTCAATAATTTTATCGTTAAATTTATCTTTTTAAAATTGAAATTTCATCCTTAATTATTTTATATAAAGATAAATATTTTAAATAAAAATTTGTCTTAATTTATTTGTATGCACATAAATATTTTAAATAAAAATATCTTAATTTATTTGTATACATATAAATATTTTAAATAAAAATTTGTCTTCATTTATTTATCTTAATTTATTTGTGATAATTATACTGATTCAAAATTTATTTTTAATTTAATATTAATTTTGTAATTATATTTTTAGTTATTTAATATGATAAAATCATTTCTTCAAAAAAAAATAATGATAAAATAATAACTCAAAATAAACTCTACTTCAAAATAAAATTTTTGTGTCATGATTTATAAATATATTGACATAGAAACAAAAAGAAATGAAAAAACAAAAATGAAAAACTTAAATATTAAAATTAATTTTATTTATCATAAATTATATATTTAATAAATTGTGCTAAACTTAATAGCCTGATTATTAATCTATGACATCATAATAAAAGAATAATAATGGATATCGGATTATTTAAAAAACAATTTGTTAGAAATGGGGTCACAAGCCATTGGTATTTAATTTTTATTAATATTTTGATATGATGAAAATATAGGGGGAATTGAATCAACTAAAAGGGTAATAAAGTATGTGGTTAGTAAATAGAAAAAATTTATTTTTCGACCTATGTGGGTGTGGTCTTACTCGATAAGTGCCCAAATGAAAGCATTTGATCTGCTTATTACAAGTTTTGAGCACTTTACCACTCAACCAATTAACCAATTGACACACCAAGGTCTCGAATCACTCATTGATCGCATTTTGTATATTTTTTAGCTTCATGGGGTCAGACAGGGCAAAGTCATCGAGTCGATCAACACGAAGAATCCGTTTAACTCTGAGCTGCAAGTCAGAAGTCAGAAGAATTAGCAGAAAAAGAACAAAATGACTAATAAATTTGTGGTTACAGCTCGCGAACCTACTCCCTGTGGTCCGGTTTGACCCTGCGACTACAGCCTTTTTGTACCTTTTTTCCCTTAAACTAATTTTGTTTTATTGTAGTTTATATTTTTAATTTCCCTTGATTCTATAAAAAGATATAAGCTCTAAACAAGATTGCACAGGGATGACTTTATGCACAAATTTTGGTGCGAAAGCCACCCCGCCGTTTTCTTTTCCTTGGCTCTTCCTCATTTTCACACTTTCCAAACACCCCTGAGAACACAACTCAGAGATATCGGCAAGCTCCTCTTATCCTTGAAGAGTAGGTCTGCTAGGGTAGGGTTTTGAGGTAAATTGCTGGTCCTCTTGTCTTTAACGCAAGCAGCTGTCATTTATGCCTCTATCTCTTACCTAGGTTTAAATCCTTTGATATCCTGATTTAATCAGTACTCATGGTCTTTTTAGGTTCAAGGATGCTTATTACTAGATCCACTGATACTCGTTTAGTTGTCATTTATTTGTCACTGTAGGGTAGATCAAAGGATTAGTTTTTACTGTCATGAAACATTAATGACCAATAAATGCTATTTCTCAAGAGGAAAACTATTTAGTATCATGAGAAGAATGAAGATCCCATCAGAAAAATGACTAGTCATTCTCCCAACGAGGAAATGGACCCGAGGACCTCTCAGTTGCCTTAGAACTTCAAACCCAGTGGGTCGAGACTTCAAGGAGTTCTTTTTACATTTTATTACATTTTACTTGCAATCTTCAAATCACAAACCCCACTGTTTTTATTAAAAGCCTAAAATCCAAAGTGAAATCACCATTTTGAATCAATTGTTGGTTACCTACACAAAGAAAACCCATCCCTGTGTTCGAATTCACATTATACAGAGCATGCTTACGATAGTAAGAGGTTTAGGTTTATAAATATTATTGATTTCGAGCACCAAATCTCTACCCTATGCATACTACGATTTTATGCGAATCAAATGGCGCCGTTGCAGGGGATGGTGCCTAAGTGCAAGTGACGAGTTGTTTAACTTGTGATCCACATCACAAGTGTTGGTGAATTTTCAACCTTTTGTTCTTGCGCACTTCCCTACCGCCTACAATCAATAATATACAAATTCTATCTTCATTTTTTTTAGCTAACATTAACCTTTTTGGTAGCCTGTTTGGTTTTTGTCTCTTGTTGTGTTTTATGCCCTTTTCGTAGGAGTTTATGCAACATTGGGATAGGAACACAGTAGGCCGATTAGAAAGGAGCAGTGCCCCACAAGAACATAGCTGTGAATTGAGCATACTAGGTGATCAAATGGAGCCTCCACCTGAGGAGCAGTAGAGCCAACAGGGGACTCAAAGGAACCCAAATGCATACAGACAATGAGGGACCATGTACACCCCCCAAGAGTGAGTGCACCCTCCTGCATTGTGCCTCCTCCAGAGGACATCATTATCAAGCCCTATATAGTGCCCCTGCTCGCCACTTTCCATGGAATAGAGAGTGAAAATCCCTATTCACACATCCGGGAGTTCGAGGAAGTATGTGATACCTTCAAATAGGACATCCCCAATGTAGATTTGATGAGGCTGAAGTTCTTCCCTCTGACTCTGAAGAACAAGGCTAAAATCTGGCTCAACTCTCTGAGGCCGAGAACTATTAGGAATCGGGGAGATATGAAGGAAGAATTTTTAAAGAAATTCTTCAAAGACCCATAAAAAACCAATAATCAAGAGGGGAAATTACACTTCACAACCCAAGAAAATGAGAAATTCTACTAGTGTTGAAAGGTACCCCAGTACCAATAGTGCTTGCCCTCAATTATGGCTTTCGATACTTGGATGCTAGTTGACCACTTATAATGGATGTCCTGCAGCGGCTGCCGAGACTGTTTAGGACTTCATGAGCAAACATCCGTATAGTTGATCTTGATCATGTGGTTGAGAGACCCACATGGGATGAACCCAACCTATAGAGGTAGATAGAGACCCGTACCTAATTTAAGGAGACATGTACTCAATCACGAGGACATAGATGAAGGCAAAGCTATCCACCTGGCTAAGGTCGAGGAGCTTGAAATGCCAAATCACCATGAGAGATGCGAGCAGTGACCGGTGCATCTATGCCTAACCAACCTTGTTTCATTTGTCACCCACCCAGCACCAAGAGAGTACTCACTAACTCATCTTCAAAGCAGTGGATACGATGGCTGAGCATGCCAATGTCAGGTCAACAAGGCCACCAACCACCGCCTATGGCAACACCCATAACTAATTATAGAAACTATCATAACCTCTCCCGGAAGCCAAAGCCCACCACAAATTCTCGGCCGCACAAGAATGCTAGGCTCCTCATCTCAACCACATCCACCACCATCCTCATCCCTACTTGAACAAGCTATCATGAACTTGAGCAAAGTGGTGGACAACTTTATGGAGGAACATAAGGCAGTGAATGCCCAGGCTAATCAGAGAATCGACACAGTGGAAAGCACACTCAATAAAAGACAACTCCGCACCCGAGACTCTAAAATATTAACCCGCAAAGATCTAATCTCAAGGTTGTCCAACCAGCAAGAAAAGTGAAAGAGAAATTTCCCTCTCAAACACAGCCCAATCCTAGGGGAGTGCATGAATTAAGCTCTTCCAATGAGCCAAATCCCAAGATAGACAAGTAAAGCACATCACTATGGTGGAATTCGTTCACACCCAACCAATGCAATGCGTAGGCAAAAAGGGAAAGAAGCCGAACCGCAGGAGGAAGTGACCAAAGAGTAATGCAGTGAAAAATAGCACACCCCCATTCCTTCCAGGCACTAAAAAGCCAAGAAAGGCCATCAAACCGGGCCAAATTAAGACCCGAGAAATTCCACTTCGGAAAAAGGGCAAAATCGTACTACCAAAATCCGTAATCTGTTCTTTAGATCTTGATATGAAGCGATTTCACCGTTGAATCGTCTCGCAAAAAATCTAGCTAGCGTGTAAACTGGCCAATTCCAGACAATGTAATTGGCACGTTTGGCATCAAGGCTTTCAAAAGCCGAAACGATTTTTCGACACGTATTTAAAGTCACTATAACACGTATCATGTGCCATAGCGGTATGAGTAGAGAAATGATAAAAATGGACGGTCGGTGATAAAACAATGTCAAAACCGGGAAGAGGGACATAAATCCGGTATTAATGGAATTGTTTAGTGGGAAAGATGTTCATCAATAGTGTTTGTCTCCCAATTCAAAAAGGCAAAAACGTGAATGAACTGGAAAAAGGTGCAAGAGAAAAAAAAATGGTGTTTTAGTGAGAGACACTTTCTGCTGAAATCCAACCGTCGGAAGTCTTCGGGGCAAAAAGGAAAGTTGTTCTACGCGGAGCGGGTTACATGTGGACACCAATTTGGAGAGATTTGACAAACTGAGGTAGGGTTTCACTGGGTTTTATTCTTTATTTAAGTACTTTGTTAATGTTTGAGTTGAATGAGGTCGTGAGGGGTCGTTTGATCGGTCCCAAATCTTGGAACCGAAATGTTAGAAATTTTTTTTACCCATTTGTGTGGTCCGTGGCAGTGCACGGCTGTTTGGGTTAGAAATTGTCTGAATTGTGAAATAAACTGTTTTGGTTTGTATGAGGCGAAATTCATACAGCTCACCATAACCAATGATCGTGATTCGCGAGAATAGTAACCGAGGGTTTCACTATTCCCGAGAATAGTGTTCACAAAATAAATTTTGTGAAAATGTGTTTGGTCGAGGCAATCACAGAATGTTTGCAGCGATCATTAGCCCATGTGAGCTAATTTGATGTGATGAAATGCGAACTTACATAACATGATTGTGTGATTTAATTTTATGTGAATATATGAAAGTGTATATTTGCATGTGTTATAGACTGTGAAGGAATTGGTATCATGTACTCACTGGACACCCTAGGGACGGTAGGAGTGAGTGCATGAGATGAGTTTAGAGAAAATTGGGTTCGAAGGGTTGTCTAAAAATGATAATTATCGGAGGGTAGTCCATAATTAAAATATCAATCACGGAGACCTAATCCCAATGATATACATCCAGATAAGGCCATCAATCGCTTCTGGAGACGTCCCATCGATATATATGCTACATCGGAGGGTTAATAAATAAACATAATAATTTCACACATTTAGGCAAGTGTGAGGGAGTTAAGAGGACCTGGTAATGAGCGGATCAGTTGTATTATCCAAGTAGGATCATGCATTTGTTTGAATGTGCGTTATTTTGGAGCATTGCATATGCACTTAGGTGGAGAGTAGCCCACTTAGGGTGATCCAATTAACAAAAGCATTAAATACCCCGTCGAGGGAACATATTTTCAGGTACAGAGTGCATCGAGGAGACTAGCTTCGCCCTGTGAGGTCAGTTTAGGAAGAACGCCGGATTGTGGCTTTGGTTTATGATGCAGACATGTATTAGAATTCCTCTAATTTTAATATATGTGTTGTATAAGAGTAGAATTGAACTTTGAAACTATTAGGATATAGTTGGATATATATATTGTGAAGAATATTGTAGTATGGGCCTAAGAGTCATTTATCTATATTTGTATCGTGTGATTGATATTGGGACAGGTTTGTATCTGGGTAGAGCTCCCGTACAAAGGAGACTCTGCCCGATTTTTGTGAGAAATGTCGGGTCACCCGACATTCACGAGTGTTTCCGCGGGTTGACGGGTAGTCAATGGACCCTCGGGTTTTGGGGTGTCACAGAAATATTAGAAGTGCTAAGGCAAGTGAAAGTCAACATCCCCCTACTTGACATGATTAAACAAGTCCCCACGTATAAACTTTAGCTGGACCCGTATAGTGAAGAGAGGGTTGAATGGGCACAAGAAGGCCTCTGCCACACCCCACCCCTACACTATGTGCCGCCACCCATTGCAAAGTTCCCTAGCCGTTACTTCCAACGACTAGAGAATCTTGTGAAGCCGGCCGTGTTGCTTGTCAAAACCCGTATTTTTCCTTTCAAACCAGATTTGAGAAATTTCGCAGTGATAACAAATTCCGCATACGTGACAAATCCCAAATTTCGGGCAAGATAACACTTTTTCAAAATATGGCAAACTAACATTTCTTTCAAAGAGCCAGGCTCATAACATTTTCACAATACAAACCATGTACATATGCCTCAACCATACCCAAAGTATTTCCTTACATAAGTTATTTAATACAAAGACCGATACAAAGTCGAGAACTTAATATGCTCCACTGGGTCCGGACGGTGGTTCACACTTGAAATAGTTTAAATAACAAAATAATGAGCTAAACGAGCCTGAGTGTATGCTTTATAAAATGTTTGCTTTTCCTAAAATATCTCAAACTAAACTCTCTTTACAAAGACATTTTCCGTAAAACCTTGTCATTTCGCTTTAAAAAGTTTCTAAACCCTACTGCTTGCTTGCTTCGCTGCTTGCTTTTAAAAGTTTCTAAAACTTTTCAGAACTTTGCTTGTCGTTTATTTTTAAGCTGTAAAAGCTATAAAACTTTATAAATACGGAGCCTGAGCTCAACCGTCATGTAAAGGTTTATAAAACTTTTCATAGACCTCTTGTTTTGCTGGTTTTAAAAAGCTATGCATCTACAAACACTGAGCTTGAGCTCAATCACAGGCTTTTTAAAGGTTTATAAACTTTCATAGGACCTTTTGCTTAAGCTTATTAAAATTTATAAAACTTTTTATAAACACTGAGCTCCTCGTTCAACCGCTTGTTTTAAAAAGCTTATAAACTTGAGTAAACACAGAGCAATACCGCTGCTTTTGAAAGTTATAAAACTTTTCATAAAAGCGTGGAGCCCGGGCTCAACCGCTGGCTTTAAAAGCTGAGAAACTTTCGGTACCGCTGGAGCCCGGCTCAACGCTGTTTACCAAAGGGTTGATTTTCAAAACTGCAGAAAATATTATAAATCAAGATCAACCACCTGGAGGCTTTCGCCATTTTCGTCTCTAGTAAAAACACAGAGCCTCGTTTCCAACCAGGCCGGCGGAAGGACCCGGTCCGTGATCACCCAGGCGGGCGCCTCTCGCTCACTTCCCTTTCTCGTAAATATGGTGAAAGATCTGCCCACGTCAATTATTCTGGGGCCTAAATACACAACCTATATACCCAACACGCTAATCTCCTTTAAATGCCATGATGAATGAACTAAGTTTGCCGACCAGGCAAATCTAAAATGCATGAAATGATGTCCTAACACCACCACGCGACGTGAATAATAATTTCTAATCTGAGTCACAAAACTGTACTTTCTTTGTAGTTCGTTTTTATAAAATATACTTTATCGCTGTTTACGTTTCGGAAATAAGTGGTTTTACAACTCAAAAACCACATTGCTTTGTTTTTTAAAAGTATATTAATGTTAATGTTCATTACTGTTTGAAAGCTTTTCACATATGGTTTAAATCAAAACCATTGTTTGCTTAAAAACCTATCAAGGAGCCATAAAATACAGGTTTGCTAATGAAAGTACCATTAAATACTAGCAGTAAAACAAGCTCATACAATACACTAGTATTTGAAAATAGGTTAGGGAACACTCACCCTTTTGCTTACCAAAACTTGAGCACTCCACAACTTTCCTCTTTGCTTTTAGCCTACACACTCAAACGAACACGGCGAAACATTAATTGCCTGCAGATAGCGTAAAACTAAACATTTCACACGCAAGTCACTTTGGGGCCACATATTCATATAAAGCCAAATGAACAAATTACCCTTGGAGCACCAAAAGTCTCTAAAAAACCCACTCATTTTGGGCGTAAAACCTTTTTCCAACAACAATTTAGACTTTATTACTCCAAAATTATTCAAACGGTCTTCAAAATTATGAACTCAGATCAAACCTTATGATAACCACTGACATCTTTGTAAATTTCAATTTAAAATTCCTTCTAAGGCCTCAACCCACATAAACACAAGTTACATCATTTTTTTTTTTATGCCTAATTGGTTAGCTCACTGAATCACCCATCATCTCATTTCGTCTTAACTCCATAAATTGGAAATTATTTCTTCACTCATTTGTGCCAGGTTATAAGGTTTCTATCCAATTGAATCATCCAATTTGGATCAAACTCGAGTTATATGTATATCTAGATTACTCAAATTGGCAGAACAGAATCTGCACATAGTTCCACTTTGAAAATTTATGGAACTTTGTGTTATTACAATTTGTACACTCTTCAGATAACTTATTTCCTAGAAGTCTATTTGACCCAGAATTTGAATCACTCAATTTGGATATGGAAACTCCAATTTTTATGGCCAAAACACTACAACAATACCCAAAATAGAGCATAACCAGTGAGCTGTCGAGCTCACCTTTTAGTCCGTGTTTGGGGGAGCCTTAGAGCCAATTTGCTCTTAATCCCTCTATAAATTTGTATCCCTATCTCTTATGGTTCTTATCAATTGGAATCAGGATTCATTTGACATTTAAGTAACTTAATCTATAGCTTAAAACAAGAACAGGATTTTACCAAATTTTGATAGTTATCATTTAAAACCCACATTTCTTTTGCAACTATCTCCTCAAAACCAACATGGAATTTACCTAAAACAACTCCACCACACTTTGTATTGGTGGTTTAGAACTCTTATAACCAAACCCTAGGTAAAATCCCAAGAATTCATACCAAGGTTCACTCAATCCATACAAACCATAGAAATAGGAAGAATTTCTTATTTATCTCATACCAATTTGGTGCTTTACCCACATGAATTAACAAATCTAGGGTTGTGGTGATCTCTCAACAAACCCTAGAAAAGGAGGAGCTAATCTCATGGAAAACCCAATCAAAACTAAAACCCAAAATACACATGTTTCCAATCTGAACATTTGCTTTCTTCTCTTCTTCTTCCTCCTTCTTCCTCTCTTCTTCTCCCTTTACGTGAAGCCCTAGCCAAAATGAGACCAAATGAAATGTTTTGTTTGTCTCACCTCATTTATAGTCTCATCTTTTCTTTAATTAAAATTAGATCCTCTGTGAATCCAACACATTTAGCAACAACTTATTTTCTAATGGCCTCTCATTTCTCATATTATTCCTTTCATATCCTTTCGCAATTACAACTTTACCTCGTTTCAAGACAAAATTCGGTTCAACTAATTTATCATTTCACACTCTCATCCTAAAAACTACTTCCAAAAAAATATTACAATGACACTTAAATAATTAAGAAAAATCTTAGACACATATACGCCTACTGCTACACGGTGACGTATAATTCTAGACTGGCACCTTCCTTATAGAACAAGTCAGTGCCATCATTCAGTGCAAGACTCCAGTAAAATACAAAGATCCAGGTTGCCTTACCATCTCAGTGAATATCGGAGGAACTTGTGTAGAAAAGGCACTACTAGACTTGAGTTGGGCACAACTCCGCCTTATTCGTATAAGCAAATAGATTTGGGAGAGCTTTAAGCCCACTTCCATTGCTACATCGTCTCTGCATAGATCCATAAAAATACTAAAGGGAACTCGGTGAGGATGTTTATCACAAGTGGACAAATCTCTACCATCCCGTAGACTTTGATGCTTGGATGCAATCCATTGCGCAATAACTATGTGCCCATCATCCCCAGCACCATTCTTGGCCACTTCTAATGCGATTATCAATTTCCGAAATGGAGTTATGCAACTCACATTTGGGAACATGACTTTGAATCCTAATATCTTCCACTTGAGTAAAAGCATATGCAACCAAATAAGAGGGTCCGAGGAAATTCAGACAATTGATACAATTTCGAGGAACAAGTCGATCAAGAAACAGGATGTGCTAACTGAGGAACTGTTTGACTGTCCTGAAGAGCAACAGGAAACCCAAGGCATGAATACTGTACAAGGGCACTGGAGGAAAAAGGAGGAAATTCTACCTCTACTGACTTAGGGAGAAGCTAATGAGCCTCAAAAATTGAATCTCAAACCCCTACTGAGTATGTATACTTGGAAAGAACATGAACAAAGGCTCCGCTTGTCATATCTCCCATCATGAACCAACAGAAAACAAATGACTGACATCCCCAGAGAATAAGCAAAGTATTGGTGGAAATCACCAATCAAGTGTATTAGCCAAGCATTTTTCACCCATCACATCTACTTGGAGGAGGATGCAAAATCAGTAAGGCAGCCACAGAGGAGACTGAATCCTCACATGCAGGAAGTGGTACGTGTGGAAGTCCTAAAGTTGCTACAAGCTAGTATTATTTACCCCATATCCGATAGCACTTGGGTGAGTCCAACCCAAAATAGCCAAAGAAATCGGGTAATCATCAGGCATAATGAAAAGGAGGAAATGCCCACCCCGCCTTACACAGCGTCGAGAGTATGTATTGATTACAGAACACTAAATGAGGTAACAAGGAAAGATCACTTCCCTCTACCCTTCATGGACCAGCTTCTCGAAAGGATTTCCGACCACCCCTTCTATTGCTTCCTGGATTGCTATTCAAGCTATTTTCAAATTGAGATTGTTGAAGAAGACCAGGAGAAGACCACCTTCACCTGCCCATTTGGCACATATGCCTACAAGAGGATGCCTTTGGTCTGTAATGCCCCCCCGCTACATTCCAAGATGCATGCTCATTATCTTCAGCGATTTGGTGGAGCGCATTATGGAGGTTTACATGGATGATATTACAGTCTATGGAGGGAATTTTGAAGAATGCTTGATCAACTTAGAAACTGTCCTGCATAGGTGTATAGAGAAGAACTTGGTACTGAACTGGGGAAAATGCCATTTTATTGTCAACCAGGGAATTGTGCTGGGACATATTATTTCCAAGAAAGGAATTGAAGTTGACAAGGCGAAAATTGAGATAATTTCCAAACTACCCTCTCCCATGAATGTGAAGACTGTGAGACAATTCTTAGGGCATGCAAGCTTTTACAGGAGGTTTATCAAGGACTTCAAAAATTGCTGCTCTTATAAGCTATTGGAGAAAGATGCCAAATTTGTGTGGGACAAGACTGCAGAGTTTTGAGGAGCCTGCTAAGCACTACTTGACCACTTACCACTACTGGGGCCCCTAACCCGCGCCATCTTTCGAGGTAATGTGCGATGCAAGCGACCTCACCATTGGAGCAGTTCTTGGGCAAAGGGAAGAAGGAAAGCCTTATGTGGTCTACTATGCAAGCAAGGCATTGAATGAGGCGCAGAGGAATTACGCCACCACTGAGAAAGAGCTACTAGCAACTGTCCATGCTTTGTATAAGTTTCGTGCTTACTTGGTTGGGGCGGATATAATCATCTTCACAGATCACTCGGCTTTGAAGTACTTACTCACCAAGAAAAATGCTAAGGCAAGACTTATTAGATGGGTTCTCCTACTACAAGAGTTCAACCTGCAGATTAGGGATAAAAAGGGCATGGAGAATGTTGTTGCGGATCATCTCTCGAGATTAACAATAGCACACAACACTCACAACCCTCCAATCAATTATGAGTTTCCTGAGGAGTCCCTGCTCCTAGTAGAAAACACACCATGGTATGCCCACATTGCCAATTACTTGGCAACAGGAGAGTTACCAGCAAACTGGGAGGCACAAGACAAGAAGTTCTTCTTTGCGAAAATTCACTCCTACTATTGGGAAGAGCCCTTCTTGTACAAATATTATGCTGATAAGATAATCAAAAATGTGTGCTCTCAAGGAGAGCAAAGAAGGGGATACTACCACCGCCATGAGAATGAATGTGGAGGCCGCTTTTGCTTCCTAGAAGATCGCCATGAAGGAAAGCCCAACTGATTCTATCGCCTTCACTTTTCAAGGATGCCCACCTACAGGTCGCGGGAATGTGACAAATGTCAAAGGTCGGGAAGACTTCATCACTACATGATGCTCCGAACCTCGATATTAGTAGTTGAGTCAGTTGATGTTCGGGGCATCGACTTCATGGGACCATTCCCTTCTTCCTTTGTATATGTTTACATTTTGGTGGGGGTCGACTATGTGTCGAAATGGGTTGGGCAAAGGCTCGCAGAGCTGCTGCACTACAGGTGTTAAATTTCAAGGAGAATATCTTCCAAATTTGGGTCCCTAAGGCCATATCAGCATGGAGGTTCACACTTCGCAACAATCCTTGAGAACCCTCCTTACAAATATGGTGTAAAACACAAAGGGCCACCCCTACCATCCTCAAACCAAAGGGTCAAGTCGAGCTCAAGCACGCAGAAATCAAACATCGATGAAAGTGGTGAGTCTAACAAAGGACTGGCCCTCAAGCCGCTAGATTCCTTGTGGGCATTGGGCCGCACCAAGACAAGACCATCCTTGGCATGTCCCCTTATCACCTAGTTTATGGCAAAGCATGTCACCTGCTTGTGAAAATTGAATATAAGGCATGGTGGGCAATCAAAAAGCTGAACCTGGACATGGGAAGAGCTAGCCTTAAAAGGCTCATTGATACCAAAAGGAGTCGAGATTGAGAATGATCATCAACTCAAAATTGCAAAGACACTTAAGAAGGGCATTTGTCACTAATAGTCTGTAGAAGAATTTCAAACAAGGAGACCAGGTGCTACTCTATGACTCCAAGCTCCACCCCTTTCCGGGAAAGCTCAAGTCCAAGTGGACCGGTCCATTGATGAGTCAAAAACTCATTGGATTTTTAATCCATTTTTCTAATTTATATTACAATATGAATGTCGACAATATGCGTAAAACATGGATTTTACTCAAATTTTATTTCAGAAATTGGCAATAGAGTTAAAAGTTCCTTAACTGTGAAGAAACTAAATTAATAGCAGATGAGGTCATGACAAGAAACTTAATGGGCTGGTCGTGTCACGACACCACCAAGACTAGTATTGAGGGAGAAATGGAAGGTCAGACAAGTTCGCCGTGACAGAAATTGAAGGCTACACTGTAAATACCAAAGCACCTAGCAAGACATTGCGTACTCGCGAAGAGTTCCTAGAGATTAAAGAACATTCAAGGAAGAATCTGAGGTCACGACACCAATTTGAGGTCGCGACGCCAAATGAAGACACACAATGTAGGCCGAAATACAACCTCAGTAGCAACGGATCAGCTGACGGGGCTTCACATAGTAGTGGTCTCAGAGTGAAACCGAGGTCATACCATTTTAAATGGAAGACTCAAACTCGAGGTCAAAACGTGCTTTTCGTGCTAAGAGCATGAAACTCAACTAGGGCCCTACATGGAGGTTTTCGTGCCGCGACTAAATATAAGCTGCGTAACTAAAAGGAGGCTCACCAATCATTCAGTCAGAACTAAGATGGCTAAATCGAGACATAAACCTATCGAAAAGAGCAACTATGAGGTCGCTGACGCCACACTTCGATTCCCCGCCCGACCATTGGCGGATCCTCAACTGCTCGGACGCGAGACCAAATACTGGGACTCCTTACCTGATTTTTTTTTTTTTAAAAAACCGAACTGGTACCTGTGGGTATGGCCCACATCTTATAACTATTCAAAATATTATATACATATAACTGAGTCCCATTTACAAATACAAAACTTTACTTTTACATTTACAAATCAGAGCACGGAACCTACATGTAGTGAACCCTTCCTGGTGTGTTGGCCCACCGTATAAGTCTTCGTGATGTCTTCCTCGTACTCACCCGATTAAAACCCGTATGCTTTATGCTTGGGAAACATGTGTCTATGGCTATACACATTTAACGATAAAACAATAACAGATAATATAAATTTTCATGTATTTATATTATGAACTTATACGGTACTTTCTTTTTCTATACAGTTTACTCTTATTCCTCGATCTCCGTAGAGTTACAGATCTTATTCTTATGCAGAACTTATGCTTATAACAAACTTATGTTTATTCGGGACTCCCGTAGGAGTTACAGAACTTATACTTAATAAACTTATTTTCAATCGAGACTCCCGTGGGAGTTACAGAACTTATCTTATGCAGGACTTCTACTTATACTGCACTCACATTCATTCGGGACTTCGTAGAGTTATAGAACTTATCCTTATATTACTTTTTTGAGTTTATCTCTTATTCGAAGGTACCCGTAGGTATCACTAAATCACGGAACGATACCGACATTGCGTAATCCAGCCTATACCTAAGTACTAGGCACTACAAAATCCTTATAACGGTCTACGAATCCATGAATCGGTCTTATAGAATTGACATGTATTTCGTATCTTATACACCTTACGTAGAATATACTATCTTTACGAACTTATAATCGATCTTACGAGCATATACTTATCTTACTGATCTTATAATCGATCTTACTGACACGAGATCAGAGGTACTACGTGAACTTGTACTTTCATTTATCGATAAGAGTACCCGTAGTACTCACCGAACTTAATCAAATACAAGAGTACTGTGAGGTACCACGGAGCTTAACTCGTATATTACGACAGAACCATCAGATACGTGAGTACCAGAGGTACTACCGAATCCAAATCAAAGATGTGACATATTCGTGATACGTGGGTTAATCAAACTGAACTTATTCAGATAATCGGAGTACCCAGAGGTACTACATAACTTATACGAGACAGGAGTTAATCGAGACAGGAGGCCCATAGGTACTCACAGAATCCAATCGATACGTATACTGTAGGTACTACAATACATACCTGGTGACAGACTGTCGATACGTGGGAGGCCCGTGAGGTACTACAAAACATCGATACGTACATAACTTATCAGATACAGAGTACCAGAGAACGCGTAACTAAATCGTAGATAGAAATTAACCTTAATTAAATACGTGAGTACCCGTAGGTACCTACAAAACATTTTCGATACGTATTAACTTAATCAAACACAGAGTAACTGAGGTACTACAAAACGATCAGATATGACGTAACTTATTCAGATGCAGGAGTACCCGTAGGTACTACAGGACTTATTTAGATGCAGGAGTACCCGTAGGTACTACAGACTTATACGCATACCTGACTTGTCGATGCGTGAGTACCCGTAGGTACTACAGAACTTATACAGATACGGGAGTACCCGTAGGTACTATAGAGCTTAATCGAAACAGCGTGATTCCAAGAGGTACGATGGTAACTTATTCGTATACGTGGAGTACCCGTAGGTACTAGCGTAACTTATTCGTAGATTTATCATATAACCGTTGATTTCCTAGACCGTAGATTACTTAATGAGTAAGACACAAAGACAATAAGTACCAAGATACTATACGCATTTAAGTGCCAGAGCATTAGTCAAGTCGTATCTTAGCACTTGTCAGACAAGAGTGCCGTAGCACTAATCGTAATAGGAGGCCGTGAGCATAATCGTATCAGGAGGCCGTAGCACTAATCGGCACCAAGTACTAATCGGGAGTGCCGAGACTAATCAGAGTACCGGCATTCAACTGGGAGGCCGTGAGTACTAATCAGAGTACCGGCAGTTAATCAGGAGGCTACATCTCAACTGGGAGTACCGAAGTATTTTAATCAGGGAGTCAAGACTAATCAGGAGTACCGGGGTACTAATCAGGAGTGCCGGAGCACTAACTAGACAGGAGTGCTGTGTCATTTAATAACCGGGGTCTTAGGTAGTTTACAACTATATGAGTTCAAGAATCCGACATCTTATAATAGGCCACAGTAGCCAATTTATGCGCTCATGTCCTATCGTGACCTATGAGGTCGTAAGGTATGACGAGCATGTAATCATACCTTATTCATATATTCTTATTCTTCATGAATCTACTTTACCTGTGAATTGGAGTCAATCCATCTGATCGTCCAAACTTCAAGTTATGGACTTCATGCCAACTAGTCGATTACCGATTTTTACCGAGGGACAGTTTGAAATATTTATTTTCCAGTGCCTTGTCTTGACATTTCACACTGTATCTTGTACCCTTAAAGATAAGATGTTAAGGGTTCTATTCCAACTGAATCACCCACTCGGAGTACCGAACTCAAGATACGTCCGAAACAACTCGACTACGCTTATGATCAATCGATGCAGAAATGGGCTTGCACATAGCCTCACTTCTTTGAGTGGATTTTCTTTAGACCAATTAGAGTCAGAAGTTGGAGATACCTTCTCTTAAAGTTTGGTTCTCCTCAGTTTCTTATTTACAGAACACTAATCACTCAAATCGGATAAGAAATGAGGAAGTTATGGCCAAAATACGAAAAACTGGTCAAAATCAGGGAACAGAGCAGCGCCTCTACCAGAAGACTTTAGTTCCACCGGTAGGACTTGCTCCCACCGGTAGGACTTGGCCAAAAATGACCAAGAACATCTCTACCGGTAGGACTTCAATCCACCCCAGAGAACTCTCCGAAAAGTGCCCAAATTGGGTGGTTTCTCCCATTTTTCATGCCTTATCATCCTTAGATCACTCCTAATGCATCCTTCATCAAAACTAACATGGAATCCTCCTAAAGAACTCAATAAACACTTTAATTTGCAAAGGAATCCTAGGATTCATACCAATTTCACCCAATTCTACAAATCCTTGAATTTGAGATTCCATGATTCACTTCATATGAACTAGGGTTTTCAACCAAACTTCCCTTAAATCTAGAGTTAGTAATGTTTTGCCTAGCAAAACCTAGAGATGGGAATCAATTTAAATGTCTAATGGAAACCCCAGCAATACATACCCAAGCAATTCTTATACCAAAACATGCTAAACTACAGTTTCCATACCAAGGTCAAGCATCCTACCTTAGCTTATGCTCGATCACCTCCTCCTTCTTCTCTTCTTCTTCTTTCTTCTCCTCTTCTCTCCCATCCGGTTCTTCTCTCATTTTGAGACCAAATTGGTCTTTAAATCCCATGGATTTGATAAGGCCATGTTTGGCCCTCCAACAAAACCCATTTTTTTGGGTTAATTTCCTTTATTTGCAAAAAGGTCCCCCCATGTTTGACCATTTGTATTTCAAGTTTCATTTATTTCATCTTTGGCCCAAATCTTTTCACATTAGAGACTTTGCTTGTTTTGGACCAATTACTAAATTGCCCTTAAGTTTTGTAACTTTCCTGCCCTCGCTTCCTAGCTTTGTATTTAACTTATGAAACAAATACCATAAGCTTACAAAATACTCCTAAACATGTTTAAAACGACTAGGGTATTTTGGGGTGTTACAGATTTCATTTTGAGGTCGCGATCGGAAATAGAGGTTGGAGTAAGGAAAATGGTTAACCAAAATTTGGGCTGCGACTGTAAGGAAGACAAGAAGACACTGAGATCACGACCAGCTTTGCCGGTCGACCAAAAAAATTCGGCACCGATGAGGATAGAAGGTTGCCAAAGATTGTGGTGTTACGACTAAGTATATGTAACCAAGACAAAGACAAGGGGCAGCAAGGTAACAAAGAAGTCGCGACGTGCTTTTAAGGTCGCGACCGGAAATGCTATGATAAGAGAAATTACTTAGTCGTAACCTGTTATCGAAGTCATGACCTAGAACTGAAGAGGTGGCAACAGAAATGTGGTCGCAACCTGAAATTAAGGTCACGACACAGAATGCAGCAAAAGACAAAAAGAGCTAGGTCGTGACGTGGGACTGTGGTCACGACGTCAACTCCTGAAAACAATTAAGTCAAAGAGGTCGCGACCACTAATCAAGGTAGCTGAAAGAAATCTAGTCCCAATTCAAGATGTTAGGTCGCAACTCAACAAGTGCAGAAACAAAAGGAATAGACATTGCAAACCGATCTAAGGTCACTTGACCAATTTTAACAGATATGAGATAATCTGTGTCGCGACTCCATTTTGAGGTCTTGACCAAACAAGAGACTGGGTATTTCATGGAATTTCACCTAGAGCTTTGGAATTTAAAGCCCACTTTGGAACTTATAAATAGACACACGCAACTTTGGAGAGGGAGACTTTACTTTTGGGGGAACTTTTCCATTTTTTGGAGTCCAGAACTTGGGGAAGAAGAAACCCATTGTATATTTTAGAGTAGATTTTTCTTTTTTTTTTTTTTTTCTTTTTCCCCTCGGGATCCAATCAAGAATTTGGAATGTTGAAGCCGGGATTAAATTTTTCCTTTATTCTTTGCAACAACTCGATGGAAATGAAATTTAGACAATTTCAGATTTTGTTTCTTTTCAGCTTACAATTGGCAAAGGGTGTAATTGATCGATGCTCCATTGTAGTTAAGAGCAAATACGTAAGCTCACTTCATTAATCTGATTATTGTTAGCTACAATCTTTCTTGCACAAATCAAAAGAAATTATCTGGGTTGAGATTTATTTGGTTGATATTGTGCGCAAATCTACTTGTTCTCAATAATAGCATCGAATACACTTCCAGTGTTAAGAACCTACTCTGATTTCTGATGAGCTTAAAAGTCATCTCTTTTTAGTCCATTTTTCTGTTTGATTTTCAGTTAAAATTGAATAATTGATATACGTAATTGGCGAAGAAACTCACCTATTTGTCATTAACAAGACAGAAGAAAGAAGTTGAAAAGCAAAGAAAAATGCAATAAGTGGAATAAAAGTGCAACACTGGCGTATAAATGAAAGAACTGGTCGTTATCATGCGCTGGGCTTACACGCCCGGCCACAGGTCGTGGATATCGTGAAATTGAAGGAAATCCTCGATTTTAGTCGACATGGATAACAAGATATTGAGGTCACGACTTGAGACTTCTCTTGAGGAAGCTGCGAGGAAATACGTTGATGTCGCGATGTGAGAGTGAAGTCATGACATCTAGAGCCACAGTTCAAAGCTACAGAGTCATAAATCGGGTCGCTGATAACATATTGATGTCGCCACATCCAAGACAATTCACTACTAAACACAATTACCACCAATTTGTCGGGTAAACGTTATATTTTTTGGTCGGTAAAACCATTACCGACTGTGCCAATGACCAAATTATTTGGTCGCACTTTCCGCTCCACTATTTTACCGAATAACAATTGGTCGGTAAATTCACCGACCATTTCTTTAATTCATTTATCACGACAAACCATTTCCTGCTTATTTTTCCGATTTCTCATACTCAATACCTGATGACACCGAAAATTTTGGTCGGGCAAATGGCTCAAACACGGCATGACCATTTGGAGACCATTTGCCACCAAAATTTTTTAATGCCATTGGTCGGTAAATGGTCTCCAAATGGTCGGTAATTACCGACATTTGAGACCATTTATTTACCAAAATTTTTTAATGCCATTATTTGCAATGGTCTCCAAATGGTCGGGGAGCCACGACATTTGGAGATATTTAACACCAAATTCTTTCAGAATTGGTCGGGTATATGGTCTTCAAATGGTCGGTAAATTAATTAAAATTTTTTTTTATTTAATTCGTTTAATGGTAGCAATTTTTTTGGTTAATTAATTTTAAAAAAATTTTTTGGTCGTTTGGTCGCACTGAACGGTAAATGGTAGCAATTTTTTTGGTTGCTTTATATATATATATATATATATATATTTTTTTTTTTGCCATTTTGAGTTTGAGATATCTTGTTTTTGTTTTATATATATATATATATATATATATATATATATATATATATATATATATATATATATATATATATATATATATATACATATTAAGATTACAAATAAAAGAAAGTACAAGGTATGCATATTATATAAAAAGAGTAAAATATATTTTAAAACAACAAACTAATATATATAATCGTATATATATAGTAAATAAGTCAAGAGGAAAATAAAACATGAATTCCCAAATCCAAGTATAAGAAAAAGAAGTGTGCAATACACTCAATCATCCAACCTAGCGGCTATCATCGTGATGCCGAAGATGTAATCCGGGTCCGTGATGGTGAGATGTCGTTTACCGTAGAACCGCTCGCATCGCTTAACTGAGCGCGGCCAGCCGCGGTGTGCCGCCAGAGGTGCCGGAGTAGACGTCAGAGTCGTGGAGCATAGCCAACAACTGGTGTAGATCATCGCAGCTGGAACCGCGCCCACCTTCCCGACACTTCAGTTCCAATCAAAACGCAGACGCAACTCTTCCCTATCATCCTCGTGAGCTTCATCAGCCGCTTGACGCCAACTACATCAGACGCATTTCAGAATCGTTGCCTTGAAAGTCCTCCATCGCCGGTGAGAACAAATTCGAAAATGGTCCCGAAGATGGAGCTTCATAACTGGTCACTGCGAGTAGAATGATGATGTCGATGAACCGACGCCATGACGGCATCTTCATCAACCCTCATACCAAATCGATTCAGACAACCGGGTGGAGCTTGATGCATGAGAACTACCCGCTTGCACCATCACATGAAGTCAAGTAGACTGAATACGCTTGAGTCGCAGCAGCCTAACATTTCACATATATCTCGCCCGATAAACATAAAATAAGTATTTTAATTTATTTTAAAAAAATAAAGAGAGAAGTATAAACCAAATCTTTGATTATATTTTTTTACATAGCCGAGGGTCCGTTGACAAATCCACAACTCGCCGACATATTCATGGATGTCGGGTAACCCGACAATTCACTTCATTGAGTCCCTTTCTCCAAGACTCAGATTGACCAAATCGGCAGTAGTCCCTTGTACTGTGGAGCTCTACCAAAATACAACATGTCTCAATAACATGGCAACCTGTCCCAACATTTCACACCAACCACACCGGGTCCACATATGGATAAAAATGAGTAAAAATGGCCACTTGGGCCCATACATCACTACTCACAAAAATATATCCAATTAACTATATAAATTACACGGTTCAAGTGTTAATAAATCTGGAAATAATTCAAACATATATTAAACCTGTGATGCAACAAACTGGGAATACGCTTGAGTCGCAGCAGCTAACATTTCCTCATATCTTGTCTAATAAACATAAATAAGTATTTTAATTGATCTTAAAAAAATAAAGAGAAAAATCTTTTCATTATATTTTTACATGTCTCGTTGGGAATCCAACATTTCACACCAACCACACGTCCACATAATGGGATAAAATGAGTAAAAATAAGTATTTTAATTTATCTTCAAAAAAAAAAAAAGTAATTTTGTTTTAAAGAAACTTACATTTGCTGCACGAGATCTCTGATCAACAAAAGTCTGATCATCATGCCCCTTCGTGTGCGTATCCGAATAAGCCAGGAGCACCGGGCTTACCCTCCTCGCGTGTCTTTAATTACAAACAATACATAATGCGAATTCAAATGAAAAACTTCGAAATGAAAATAGGCATAATTGAACACAATTCACAGTAATAAACATATAAGAAGTAAATGAAATCATACTAATGCTCGCCGCTCACAGATAGAGCGAGATCCAATAAGTGTGACATGCTACTACCCTCTCCACTGGCCTGAGCGACGATTGCCGCTCCATTGCTTTCACCCTCCGGCAATCAGACCTCCACTTCTCCACCCGGAAAACATGATCGGGGACACTCAAATCTTGCTCTTTCTTCTTCAACCATTTATCTTTTGACCTGCATTACGCATTCTTATACCGACCGGCAAAGATGTTTGTAGAACACCCTTGATCGCCTGATCAGGTCCACCTATAAACTTTCGCAATTGTAATTTAAACATTTCATCAAGGAAGCAAAGAATAAACAATTGATGTAAAATGTTAAGTAGTAATATATACCTAAATTCTCTCCAAATCATCAATCGTCTCTATCTGGGCCGCTGACTTCCCAATTATGTCCATGAGGTTTAAAGGACTTTCGAAAAATTGGCCCTAACCCTAGAAATTGACCGACTACTAACTCGTCCCGTAACCCAAAATTTCATAAGTAAGAAATAAATTAAGAAATGGATAAATCATTAGTTGCTTCATATCTTAATGATGACAGAATGTCGCCCAAACTCTGGCAATAGGAGTCTCATCTCAGAGGGTGCTCCGAGGAAGACTCTCCAACATCTCCACCACCTTCCCAGCACCTCATCAATCACCAAACCTGTGGATCATGATGGACTGCATCCTACGCCGCGGGTACATCTTTCACAATCTCCTCTCGGTTCCCGTGGGTCTCATCACCCCATCTCTAAACAGATCGGGCATACCGGTGGGCATCGTTGCCTCTACCGTAATCCTCAGACGACCTGGCAAACGGTTGCCTCACTCCACGTGCCATATCTGCTAAAATAATAAACAACACATTATTTAATAGTAAGCATCAAGTAAAAATATAAGGCAATGAAAATAAACAAACATGATTAACGACAAATAACTAAACTCACTAACTACTCATTCTCACGAATCATCTAAATCCGTTCGCTCTTCTTCTTCGATGTAGTAACATCATTTTCTAAACCCTTCATCACTCGTTTCTTCCTCATTATCAATTAAATGTTCGCGAACATCATTATCCCCACTTGTATCCATCTCGTGAGATAACCAAAAGGACGCCTTCGTCTCCCACCACGCTTCGACAGAAATACGGCTGTCATATCATTTTGAAAAGCCGGTTCTATGACACGCCACTGGGGTGATGCGGACGCTTCACTCAGCCCCAGCTTTGATTCGCATTACGCCTTTCTGAACCATTCGGTGACTCGTCCAATCGAGATCACAAAGAACAAACTCAGATGCTTGGTGTTCGCTAAGACAGTATCATACTTGTTAACTGCTTTTTACTGGCACATCGCATGTTTATATCGAGGATGGACAACGATACCATGTGGTGTTGGTCGAACTATCTACATTTGAATAACACATTTTAACCCAGAGGCCTCTAAATTTTAACTCGATCACTCTAACGCAGTCCGCAATAGTCGATTCAGCTTCATTGTATACGGATCCTTTTAATGCATACCTGCCTTGTCTGCTGTCTTAACTCCCATACGATTCGTTAGAAATTTAAACCATTCAGCATAGTAACCGTTGTAAGTTCTAACCTCTCTGTAATCGCTATAGTCTCAAGATAATGATTACGGAAATTTTATTTGCACGTATTATGAACCCTCAGAATTCCGGGAATCAATGTATTATTGAGATTACAATTATAAATTTGTATCGAACATTACAATTGTTTTGTGATTTCAAAAGAAAACATACGTATTTTTCTCAAACCACGATGGAAATTTGTTCACAAGGCATCGATGTACCTTTCATCATTCAAGTTGAAACTGCTATTTTTTCTCTCAGAATTTAATACACTTAAAATAGAAAATGAAATTAGAGAAATGGATACACTGGAGGAGAAATAGTAAATTAACATGCTAAATATCTCATTTGACTTTCAGCAACAATACTTTATGAATGTTGAACTCTGACAATTCATTAGGGACATATAGATGAAGCCAAGTAGTGATATTCATTGTCTCGCTAGATAATCGCTTCGCACCGACATTGCTTTTACCCGGAGGCTTGAAAATTTCAAACATATCATCATCCACAATGTCATCAAGATAAACCTCATTCCGCTTGTCCTAAGTGCAAAGAGTGATCTCCTTTGAAATAATGATGCTGAATTTGCAAATTTCATCCATAATATACCCAATTGATATGTAACCTCTACCGAAGCCTTGTTCATGATTTTGCGCTTTATTTTCTCAAGTATCTACAAGAAGTGATTGGCTTAATATTGCAAGTCATGTGTATGTGTGTGTGTATATATATATATATATATATATATATATATATATATATAGGAAAAGAATTGTCGAAAGTGAATTAATGCCACTCTACGTATACATCCAATCGATAATGGACTGGACCAAGCAATCCTAGCTTCACAGAAGCTACGCAACTGAAGATGTCCTGATTGAGTCAAAAAACTTGAGGGAAGATCTTCAAGATTGCATAAGCATAACAGGAATTTGTTCATCCAGATTCCCTAACCTCATCAATAAAGATGAAGAAGTCGCTGCTTCAGCACAAGGAAATCTCGCGATTCATTCCCATATTCTATTTTTGCAGAATTCTCGGCGACATTGGTATGAACTTCTTAATAATACACAATCAAGGACACTCTTCTACACCAAACATCTTAGTTTTTTTCAGATCCCACACACTCCATTAGCCACAACCATCTCTGAAATCTCACTTTTTTACTCCACTCCAACACATCCTTCTTCCGTGATTTATCTCGTGAACAAATGGCACATCAAAGAGGCCAATGCATGATTTTGTGCAACCAGGACGACGCATAATATTTATTCAACTCATCTCTTGACTTGTACGTGTCCTTAGTTTTCCCCGGGAATGTTAAACACCGTATTGAAAATATTGTCAAACACATTCTTCTCGATATGCATAACATCAAGATTGTGCCTCGAAAGTATGTTCACGCCAAGAGGCAATCTTAAAATACTTCTTTATTCCACCCTACAAGTCTAGATATAAATGTATTCACAACCTCAAGATCGATATCTATCACCTTCCTCAACTCCGTTATTCAAATCCTTCGTGACTTCATCCCCAGATCTGAACAACTGAACGCCAGTAACCTTCTTATCAATGTCAGTCTTGTGCCATGTCGAGCAATGGATGATTCATGGGCAAAACTTCCGATGGTTGTCGAACCAGATCTGCTTCCGCCTACCACTGAAAGCACTGAGGCTTCCATAGTCGCGACATGCCGAAGATACCCGCCAGTGATCTACCCAGACATCATAGAATACACTGGAAAGTCGCCGTCCACATGTAGAGGGCAAATACAGATCCGAAAATTTTGGCTTTCGCTGAAAGCACTGCAGCCAAACTTAACACCTACGTAATTTTCAACTCCGCTATCAATGGTCGCAAGAAAACATCCACTTTCCCTTTGGATTCAGAGGCCCCGGCACTAACACAATAAAAACATAAATTCCTCCTTCATACATAAGTCTCGGAGGCAAGTTATAATGGCTACCACCACAGCCACAAAGAATATTGTTGTCCAGATTGACCAAACTACCGGAAACCACACAAAATAAACCTGGTGCCTTAACATTTCAACTTCGTATGAAAAATCGTGAAACACCATCAAAATGTTTCTGCCAAAGCATCATGTGACACATCTTACCGTCCTCCATATGATGCTCTGAATGCCACCTCATTTCACAGTCAGTGTTGATGGCTACAATCTCTCGCAGAACCTGTGTTATCGGGAAAATAGTGCATCTTTCTTATACGGTACCTTCCAACTTCCTCGTATACAATTTATTTCTAAACTCAACTTTGTTTGGTAACAGCATGTCTAATATTTTTTACAACTGTTAAGGTCACCGTCAACAACCCAAGATATCGCGCGTTTGTTCACACAACAATGAATGACCTGTGACTGTAATCCCAACCCTCTAACTAACTCTCTTCGTACAGAAATCCACCGGCATCAGATTATCTTTGTGGTACAGCTTCTTGAATGAAATTAGACATATCATCAAACCATGCTCAAGAACACCAGAAACGCATCTTTATTTCTAACATCCTCACGGTCGCAGATATCGGAAAAAGATGCTAGAATTTCCTATATACGTGTTTGTCTCTCATCGAATCATGTCATAGAAATTCTCGCCAAGATTGGGTTCTCATCCGAAGCAATTTGACTCATGATCACAAACCATCGGGCAGGTAGTGATTCATATTATCTGGTGACCATCCACGCTTTCACTTGCTGACATCCGTATCGAACTCAACACTGTGGACTTGCTTCTCACCATGGTATATCCAAACATAGAACTGAAGAAACTACTTATACAAATGCACCTTCACAGCCTCAACATTCAAAACTTATTCGACATTTAACTAAAGTGCAAGGATTCTATACCGTAAGCACCATTCACACACTCAGATGTCCTGAGCGAACGCTAACAGGGAATTCATCAACTTTATCCCCCCATTCATTAGAGAACATTCCATTCACTATTCGCCCCTCGTACATCCATACACGATCGCCTTCCATAATTAGTCAAAAAATCAATTCTAGTGAAACAAACACGATTGTCCTCAATTATTTATGTTCATTAACCATCCATTGTGTCTGGATAAAGTTATATTTATCCCGTGTGATATGCAACCCATTACACATCCAATTTCCACCTCCACCTCCCCTTCCACCCGCCCAATGCATTTTTCGAAGAATGGTCCAATCCATTATAAAAGTTACGTTAAAAGATCACGATTGCATGTTCATTATGTATGCATTTCGGCAAATTCTCCGGCGTGGTTCTGCGACAATAAGAGATATAAACAACGCATAATCGGCTTGATTTAGCAAATCACATTAGCTATGGCATCCCATCGTGTACCCGAGCATCAAACGACAGAGGCACCAAAATGACACATAATATATGCAATTTAAATTAAATCATGATCACTTAATAATTTTAACCATTCTCTGATTTGATAATCCATACAAACTTCGTTGTAATATTAATCGACGGATGTATTCTACGGTTAACTATATATCATCCAACGAACAACTATAATCGCTACGATGATGCATTTTCAAATCGGCTACAAGAGAATGCAACATTTCTGCTGATTTAGCAGGTGTCTTGTCAGATGCAACCATTTCTCTCAATCTCTTAACCATCACATGTTAGTTGCATCCATATCATCCATAAATCTATATCATGCAATCAACCTGCTATAGTCCCAGCAAATCTCATTCCATGACTGAAGGCCACTTAAATAATCAAATTTCAAAATATATAGGGTACCAATGCTATTAAATAGCATATGGTCAGACGGCTAACTCAATGGGTCGGCAGAGTCATAGAACACCCAAATCCAAGTTCTATGAAGGAAGTTATGACAGCTAAATCAGTGAAAAATCAGCACTGCACTGCAGCAGGGTAGCCACTGATTTTTTTCAATTTTAGGATAGGACAAGACCCTCAAATTTTTCTCGTGTTATATTTGGTGGATTCTAGACTCAATGGCTCGATAGAGTCATAGAACACCCAAATCCAAGTTCTTATGAAGGAGTTATGCATACTGAACTGCGAAAATCAGCACACTGCAGTACCAGGTAAGCAGGTAGGGCCACTGATTTTTTTTCATTTTGTGCGACAAGGACCTCAATTTTTCTTGTATATACTGGGGTGGATCACTAATGGGCTTTCCATAGTCATAGAACACCCAAACCAAGTTCTAGTAAAGAGTTATAGATAAAGAAATCAGAAAAATCAGCACACTGCAGTAAATTGCAGCAGCAGGTAGGGCCACTGATTTTCTTCTTCATTTTAGGATAGGATATGACCTCACTTTATTTGTTATATTTGGGTGGATTTAGACTGGTGGCTTTCCATAGAGTCACAGAACACCCAAATCCAAGTTCTTATGAAGGAGTTATGATAAATAAATCATGAAAATCAGCACACTGCAGTAGTCAGGCAGCAGGTAGGGCCACTGATTTTCTTTCATTTTAGGATAGGATATGAACTCTAATTTTTATCTAGATATATTTGTGTGATTCTAGACTCAAAGGGCTTTCCATAGAGTCATAGAACACCCAAATCCAAGTTCTATGAAGGAGTTATGCATGTTTTCAAATCATGAAAAATCAGCACACTGCAGTACTGCAGCAGTAGAAGCCACTGATTTTCTTCATATTTTAGGATAGGATATGACCTCAATTTTATCAAGCTACATATTTGGGTGGATTCTAGACTAAAAGGGCTTTCCATAGAGTCATAGAACACCCACATCCAAGTTCTTATGAAGGAGTTATGCATGTTTTAAATCATGAAAAATCAGCACACTGCACAATTGCAGCAGGTGTCACTGATTTTCTTCATTTTAGATAGATATGACCTCAATTTTTATCAAGTTTATATTTGGGTGACTTAGACTCAACGTGGCTTTCTCCATAGAGTCAGAACACCCAACCAAGTTCTATGAAGGGAAAGCAGAGAGCTTAATTATGAAAAAAATCAGCACACTGCAGTAACAGCAGCAGGCAGGGCCACTGATTTTCTTCATTTTAGGGATAGGATATGACCACTTTATCAAGATATTTGGGTGGATTCTAGACTAACGGGCTTTCCATAGAGTCATAGAACATCTAAATCCAAGTTCTATGTGAAGGAAAGCATGTATGTTGAAATCATGAAAAATCAGCACACTGCAGTACTGGTGTTGTTATAGAAATAATTCAAGATTTTTTCATTTTAGATAGGATATGACCTCAATTTTTTCGGTATATATTTGGGTGGGATTCTAGACTCAATGGGCTTTCCAGAGTCATAGAACACCCAACCAAGTTCTATGAAGGTTATGCATGTTTTTGAATCATGAAAATCAGCACACTGCAGTACTGCAGCAGCAGGTAGGGCCACTGATTTTCTTCATTTTGTGATAGGATATGACCTCACTTTATCAAGCTATATTTGGGTGGGATTATAGACTCAAAGGCTTTCAGCAGAGTCATAGAACACCCAAATCCAAGTTCTTATGAAGGAGTTGCACAGCTTAAAATCATGAAGAAAATCAGCACACTGCCGTAATCTGTGCAGCAGGGCCACTTTGATTTTCTTCTATTTTCGGATAGATACTCTCAATTTTTACTGCTTACATATGGAAGGATCTTTACACTCAAGGGGGCTTTTCATAGAGTCTAAGAACACCCAAATCCAAGTTCTAATGAAGGAGTTATGCATGTTTCAAATCATGAAGAAAATCAGTACACTGTGCAATTGTAGCAACAAGGCTTCTGATTTTTTCATTTTAGGATAGGATATGACCAATACGTAGTTATATGGTGATTCTGTGATCAAAGTATTTCCACGCAGCTCCAGAATACCCAATTCCAAGTTCTAATGAAGGAGCATGATGTTTCAAATCACAGTTAAAATCAGCACACTGCAAAGAATTAAAAGAAACAGGCCACCGATTATATATGCATGGTTATATATGCATTTCCTTGGACTCATAAATAACAGCAAGCCATGATAATTAATTTACCAGATATTGTGAGTGGAAATAATTATGTTTTGCAGTACTCAAACTTCAGCAATTTATTACTAAAGTGAAACTGGAGCACTTGTGTAAGTACCATTGCACCAAAGCACTGCCCATTCTCAAAGGATATGGACTAATGCAAAATAATAAAGCCAACTACTCAAATAACAAATCTCGAAGTGCATGATCATGTTTGCATATATCTAGTGCATGTATAATTATCAATTCTTGTTCAAGGAAAAGAAAGACAATGATACTTGGGAGCCGAGCCAAATAAAACAAGCCAGAAGAGAGAAACTACCCTCGGGTTGTTCTCAACAAAGCCAAGCCTTGAATACCAAGTCACGCCAGAAGCAACTGATTTCTCCACTATTACTACAAGTGCCTCAGATCCAAGTTTAAATCCTAAACAGAGAATGACTAAACCTCAATACCATTTAGAAGTATATGCCCCACCTCAATCCAACAAATGCACTAGGGGAATGACTAAGTAACAACATTCTCAATATTGGAACAAAGGAAATCTTATTCTATAACCTACAGATATCTAAAAATTCCGCCACTCATTTCAATCTAACAAAAGGCAAAAAGAAAAGTTGAAATCAACAAGTAGAATAACGATGAATGCATCAAAAACAACCTATTTGTGTTAATAAAGTTCACCAAAATTCACATCTTGGAGAACATGGATATTAGTGTGTATGGATAAGGTGTAGAGAATGACACATCAAATCCCACCGCTAATCAAGAAATAAAATGAAATTTCACTTAAATATTCAAATTCAGCCCGAATTGACTCAACTCCGTATCACTATAAATTCCAAAATCATTTCTAGTGAAAGAACAAAAGAAAAATTCATGAATATTACACTTTTTAAACTTAATGTTACCCTAAAGTAAAACATCACCAACCGCCAAGAATCATCGTTTACGTTAAATTACGATATGTTGTTACTCCATTTTGTCCCCAATTCCACCATTTAGAACAGGTAATAATTTTTTCTCAATGTAACGTTATTCTTCTCTTAATTAGAGTGGAGATCAATTATAATGTAAAGGTGCAAAACCAAGGTCGTGAAACACAATATATTGAAAGTATACAAGTGACAAACAAAAAAAGCTAACTATAGTAGCTACAACTCTATTTTAAGAAGAAGAGACCAACCAATCTATAAAGATAACGAAGAAGTCGGGTCAGTCTATATCCTAGTACGAACTCTGAGACCACATATGCATATAAGTTATGAGGGAATCCTAAAGATCTTAGATAGCACATCGCCACCTTCAAAAGTTCTTGATTTTTCTCCTCCCAAACTGCTCATAAATTTGAGGAAACCCAACCGAGTCATATTCGATGAGAAATGCCTTTTCCCGTTTAAGAAAAAGAAAAGCAGCACCTACAACTTAATTGTAGCTCTAAACATTTTGCATCTCATAATTTGGTGCTTATCACCACTTAGAGATCATTGGCTATCTTCTATGCAATATAAATAAAACATATAAATAAAATTAAATATAGAAGAAATTAATAGTCCATGAGTAAAGCATTTTGAAGAAATTTCGACCATCGGCAAAACCCACTACTTAATTGAAATCCAAAGGCTGGTTATTATGAACTATAAGGATATGGGTTCTTTTAGGGTTTTCAGCCTCTACACTTTATCATATCTCATATGAACCTACTCTATCTTTCTCTTTTTCTCTGGTTCTCATTGAAATTTGCATCTTTTTTTTTTATAACTGTGGATGTCTGGGCCAGCTTACGTAATATAATTTTATAATGACTAAAGGGTTTAACACAAGGAAGCGTGTCTACATCTTCAATCGCCAAACTCAAATCTATCAAGGGCTCATAAGGGTTGGAAGAGTGCCCACAATTGCATCGGCCGATATTCAAATGCCGAGGTTAAGAAAACCATTAACAGATCACACTATAAACTCTATTTGGAAACTAACATCAAGTTCATATATTGGTATTCAAAGAAAGTGGATGTTAGAAAGGGAAATTTGCAGCTAGTTTCAAGTCCAAACCTATTTTATGAGACGACTACCAAAAAAATATAATACCTTAAGTTATCATCCAGCGCGTAGTCTCTATCCCAATTCATCAAGTAAAATTATCAAGTCTACCTTAATGTGCACGTAAGAATTCACAGGAGCATCTTCCGCTGTATCTTCCGAAACAAGATGAAATCTCCTGTAATTTAAAAGTTAAGAGTCACGAAGAAAGGACAAAGCCCTTTGAAAATTCTAGCATTGGAAATCTCAAACGGATTCTTAAAAAACAAGTATAAATGTAATAAATGGAAGATTAAAATCACAATCCTATCAGTTGTTGAGGGAGAAGGTTGTACACAAGATACAGGAAAAATGACTCAAACTAATGTTTTATGTTCTAAAATTAAATAGCTATATAATTGTAGTAATAAGTGATTTTTATATATATATATATAATTGTAGCAACAAGTCTTCCAGTTTTGTAGCTATATAATTACTCTGCTTTTCATGTTGAATGCTAACACATGGTTCCAAGTGTTGTTTCGTGTTCTTATCTCGCAAGGTGTAGGACACACTAATGACTTCTTTTAGCTTGACTCGCTATTGTAAAATTACTTAGACACGTAGCTTCATATTCTGTAATTTGGTGTTTGATGTGGTTCAACTCTTTGTTTTAAAATATCTCTTCCTACTTTGTACAAAGAACACTTTAATTGGTAGATATCAAAACTATTCTATTTCTGTCTTATTTGTTTTTCTTTGTCATCATATATATATATATATATAGAAAAATTATATTAAAGGAAATGTTTTGAAAAATCTCAAAAGAACAAATCGAATATAATTAAAAGTATTTAGGGAATGTACACGCTATAAAACTGAACTTTTGAGATGAACTTGACCCGAGAGGACTTATTAATAGCGCTTATAAAATAAATAAAATAATTATATAAAGTTAATGGCAAAGTAAACCTACAAAGTGACCCCGAGAGGACCGAATCGTGACCATCAGCTTAAAACCCCAATGCAATGCCTTAGACCAACTGAAGCACTCGTAGTTACTGAAATTTGCCAGATCTTAAGGAAACGATATTAACTAGCTTTTGAGTTACACACCTGGATTTTTTCGCTTAATTGATCTAATATTACATTTTCTCTAGTTGTTATAAATAATACTCATCAGATTGATGGTGTGATGAAAATCGCCAGCTTGAAAATAATGACCTTAAGTCCCTCTACGGGTTAATAAGCAAATTCGCCAAAATATTGGCAAATAAATAACTAAAGCAACATGCAATTAACATTTACCGAAATAGGTCACACCGCCAATATGTTAAATTCCTCATCTGACTGGAAGGAACTTGAAGGCGTCAAGCACGCCCAACTTTCTTCTTTTGCTTTCTCAGAGTAGATATCCTTGCAAACTAAACAACCTAATCTAAAAACTCGAAAAATGAAAATGCACCTTAAATGAAATGTAAGAAATTGAATGAGAAATTACAACGCACCCTCTTATCCCTTGAAGCTTTGCCCGTGCTTTAAATACCCGGTAGTTTTGTAGGTAGTGAAATAGGAAATACTTCCTCCTGCTAATCCTTGCATTCATGGAAAGATGTAGTTTAGTCATAATGTTTTTTCTTTTTTTGATAGGTAAAACAGAATGTGGTTTAGTCATAAAATATGCTTGAAAAAACAAAAGAAATACTAATAAAATGCTATCACCACGCTTTTAACAAGAAATTTATCACCATATGCCATGTAATTCTTAGTGATAATGAATGTACCAGAGAAGCAGTTCTATGATCAAGCAAAGTCCAAGGCAACAGCTTCTAAGTAAATGACAAAGCTGCTCAAATTATTTAGCATGGCAAGATTGATTCAATTGATTCAAGCAAGTGTAATATGACATTGAGGATAAATAAAGAAATCCGCATAGCATTAAAAGAACCTAACTTTCTATAGCCACTTCCCAAACACCTAAAGAGACCATCTCCAAATTCTCTATACTTCCTATTGATCCGCACAAACAAACATCGTAATCCTTGTGCTCCCATTTTCCTTGAGTTTTTTTTCTCGAACCAAACAAATGGATCAAGTGCTTATTTCACCTGGCTCGAGACCGCCTCTGATATTATTCCCATGCGCCATGAAAACCCAAAGAAGCGTGAGTGGCAAAGCTCCCAAAAGCTTACCTGCTCAGTTGAGCTTCAAATACGCAGCCACAAGTAGTGGACACTAACCCATTTATGAACCATGAAATGAAGTTAAAAAGAATGAAAGAAAAGAAATAAAAGAGGTAAGCGTTAAAGGGAGATAGTGTTGATTATGAGATGAGGTGGGCGCTGTGGTGGCGGTGAAGGTCCAACGATCATATAAACCGTGAAAAACAAGAAATCACAATAAAAGAGGTAAACTTTCAAACATGGTTCATTATCATCCCTAAACACATTAGCCCGTTGCTAAATCAGGTTACCAACATCTAATCAAGGGAAAACCTTGGAACAAACCAGAAAACAAGGGAGAACTGGAGCCAAGGTTTGGCTAAATAACGCCAACCAAACGTAAAATCCAAAAAACACAAATTTCACCTAATAAAGAACCGGAAATGAGTGGAACAAACGAAAGGGTAGAAGACTTAACAATATGAAGAAACAGGTTCGTTAGCAAAAAACAAGTGCGAACTCGCAAAACAAGTATAACCTTCAAGCCCTAGCCGCTGGATTACCGAAAGCAAAGGATGGACAAGGGACCTCAAACTACAGATTTAAGGGAGAAATCATCAGCATTTACCGACTCATATTTGGTCGGTAATTAAAATTTTGATTTACCACCAATTTTAATGTTAATTTATTTTTCGTCTTTAATTGGCCCAGAATTGTCGTGTAATTACCGACCATTTAACACCAAATAATTGGTCGGTAATTAACAGTAAATTTTTCGGTCGCCTGCGCATCACTCATTTTTCATGTAAATCATTTTGGTCAGCACTGGCTCATAATTGGTCGGTATTTTTGGCGCCATTTCCGCCGACTTACAGACACTTATGACCAAAATTATTTGGTCGCAATTATGGTCGGTATTTGGTCGGAAATGGTCGGAATCTATTTTTCGACCAAACCCTTTTGGTCTCTAAATGGTCGTGATTTGTCAAGAATTACCGACCAATTTTTAGGCCTGCACTTGGCCTGCAGAATCGTTATTTTTAGTAGTGTTAAAGACTGCAAAGACTTAAGTTGATGTCGCTGACAGATCAGAGGTCGCGACATCGAGCAACCGCTGAAAGTTCTGCAGAACTAAAGCTGATGTCGCGACGAGAGATTGATGTCGCGACATCAATGATGTCACGACAAGAGGCTGAAGTCACGACATCAAGAACCATCAAGAGAAGACTGCAAGCCATAAGCGGATGTCGCGACATGAGATCGAAGTCGCCGATAACCGCATCTGCCCGCCAAAGGGATGAAGCTTCATGAAGTGAGGTCGCTGATAAGATATCGGCGTCGCGGACATCGGGAACCACTGCATCAAAGCCGCAAAGAGGAAGAGGTCGGTTAGCGTTGACGTCGGATCAAGAGCGACTCGCTTGAAGCATACTCCATAAGATGATGTCGCTGACAAGAGATTGATGTCGCGACATCCGAAGACACGCTGAAAACGGCAACTTGAAATGAGCCGAGGTCGCTGACAAGATATCACGTCGCGACACGGAGAGAACAATTGAAACCCGCCAAGACGTGGAGAAGATGTCGCTGATAAGATAGTGCGATGTCACACATCAAGAATGACCAAACTGCTATAGAGTGTTGATAAATGCTGACGTGAGATCGAAGGCCTGACATCGATGATGTCACGACAATAAACTCAAGTCATCAACAAAGGACTCGGGCCCCGGATACAAAAATCCACATCAGCTACATCATTGATTATGGCCCAACCGAAAACCTTATAAATACCAGCCTATCCGCCTCATTAAAGTAGCTTACGGCCACGCTGCATCAGAGGTCCGATAGTCGGTGCCTCATTTTCTTATTTCTTTCTTTTCTTCTTTCTCTCTCTTTTTCTTAATTTTAATTCCACGCTTTATGCATCATGCCTCGTATTTTTTTATTTTTGTTGTATTTTCGAACTGATGTTATCGTTGAGTCAAGCCGAATGCATTTCGATTTATTTCAAATTACTACCCGAAATGTTTTGAAGTTCGATAAATTCTCTGAATTCGGACAGTTTCAGCTTTCAAATTGCGCTATTCTTGCGATCAAGAATGTCAGACGTGTAATTCAAGAATCAGAATCCAAACTCTGCATGGCGGGAACGTTATAGCTCGAATTCTATCTTCCTTAGTCGCTTTCCAGCAGCTTGTTAATTTCACTAATAAATTTACTCGGTTTTGGGTTTATTTTCTGGGGATCCGACACGCTCTATACCCAAGATTCAAGGCCATTGCCTGACATTTCAAGGAGGCCTCGAAAGGACACAGGAAGACATTCCCAGAGTAATGTACATTTCTTTGAAGGTATATTAACCTCGCTTATTCAGGGGATCTTTGAGCTTTGTAAGTTCACTTAGATAAATCCTCTTCTCACTTGAAATCAAGAACGAGTCGAATGAGTTATCTATTTAAACAAGCAAAGAGTTCACCTCAATTCGGATAGTGAGGCCAATCCCGTGTTAGCTGAGATCTAATCAAGGAAAGGTTGATCTATTCTAATTTCGTGAGGAGCAACTGAAGTTGTATATCCTTGCTTTGACCGATAACTCGTGAGCTAAGGCTTCATACCATAAAATGGGTATAGTGGCTGCAAGAAAATACCCGATTAAGGAAGTCCCTTTTTTTTAAAGTAGTTATCTAATTCCTCAGATTCGAGAGAATCGTGTCATAAATTAGGATAATGAATGTGGAGGTGGAGAGATCCGCTCGCATCATGTTCTTGGACAGATTTTGAAATTTGAGATAATCAAGAAATCTTATCAGATTTATCTACAGGAATCGATAGTTCACTATAACTGTTTCTATTAATGTGTCTTCGAGATAACTATTCGCATTCAGCTTCTTAACTAGAAATTTATTATTCTTTTTATTCTATTTTTCCAGCTTTGTCAAGCAGTTCGCTTATTTTCCTTTTGTTTGTTTAATTTTCCAAGACCTTACCGGATCCTAGCCTATCATTTTTGTGGTCCAAATAGGCGGAAATTCGAGTAGTCGTGGTAGTTGGGATTTAAAATTCTCGAGATCTCTCAGGGATCGGAGACCGACTTAAATCCATTTATTACTTGTCTAATTCGCACTTGCAGAATATCAGACCTCAAAAACCAAACTTTGAAAATGATTTACTCGTAAGAGATTGGTGGTTTATATAGTATAATGTCAACAGTTTTACATGCTGGCTGTCAGGATCGAAGAATTTGGCAAATCAATATTCAGATGAAAGAAAGAAATACTAATTTGACATTTTTAAAGAAAAAGAACAAAAAATAGCGCTTTCATGTTGACTGTGAGCACCGACCTTTAACAACCCATATTGAAAATGTTTGTTGATTAGGCTAATCCTATTGATCCGAAAGTGTACTTTGATTCGTGAAGATAAATTATGCAACATGATGCATAAAGGATTAGACGGTGTAGTCAACCAGAATGTGCAAAGAAAAGACCTCAGGAGCATGACACTATGGAGAATTTATGGAATTCATTCATCCACAATAAAATATCTAGTTACAGAATATGACAGCAATCAATGCCACACTGAACTCGAATCAAGATCATAACTGCGGTCCATCAAGATCATTCCGTCATCCACCAAGATCCAAACGAGCACTTGAGAAGATTCCTCAAGATGGCAGACACTGAAGGGTTAGCTGCGTGGAGCCAGGTTATCCAAATGGGCAGCTATTCCCATTCTCCTTACTAGATATGGCTGCAACATGGCTTAACTCCCTACCATATGAATTTACTAATTACGGAAGAGCTAATGAGAGCTTATTTCAGCAAATTTTACTCCATCCCTTCATCGGACAAAGAAGGGAAATTACTAATTCCAAACATGGGGAAAGTGAGAACATGTATGCTGACAGGAAAGATTTTTACTGACATAACATTAGCTCATTTAAAATTTCAGGGAGAAATAGCAGAGCTGAAGAGAGCAAAAGGAATGTGATGGACAAATTGTCACAGTGAGGCTAAACTCGATGCATTGATACATTGGTTGAATGGGAAAGGAAGTCCAACTAAAAAGCTAAAACGAAGGTGAATGTGGAAGGAATGAAGATTGCACGTAAAGGATCTCTAAAATCACATTCGTGATACCCGATATAACATGATCGAATAAAAGGAGTCTCTCTCATTCCTTTCTATCTTTTTATTGCACCGAGTTGTTCAATTTGTTAGGATTTTATATTTGGAAGTAGCATGATTGCAAGTTTGGGGAATTTATTTTATCTTGCATGAAATGCTTAACTATTGAATATGAGAAATAATAGAAATTGTCAATTTCGCATGATAAAAGTAAATTGAGTTGTATATTATGACATTGAACAACTCGTGATATCAGATCAAGTCGATTGTTTTGCCTTGAGACATAACACGGGTTCGAGGGTTGACCAAGGATGTGAGAGAATGAAGAATAATAAGTGGAAAAGAAAGCCAAATTGATGAAATTTAGTCATAACCGAAATAAAGAACGATCTCTGCCATAATTCCAATTTTTTTTAGGTCACAACTTAGAAATCCGATAACGTGACTTCCAGTAGGTAATGTCTAAACTTTATTGCCCATTAGTTAATGTATTAACTTCAAAAGGCAATGTCAAAACATTAAACCCAAAGCTGTTCCAGTTTCATCTAAGGTCCATAGAACTACAATTCACCCCAAAATTTATGCAAGAATAAATAGCAACAAAATACGCAAACGTAATCCATCTGATCTAATCGACCGTGGAATATCCTCGCCATGGAGAATAACTGGGAGGAAAATTTAAGGCATCTAAGAAAACGCTCCAAATCTCCCAAGAAAAGCCACGAAATCTGGATTAAAAATACAAAACGGACATTAAACTGATGAATCTCATTTAATCTTCCCATAGAAATTGAAAGAAATCATAATTGACTTTGTTCTTTCCAGAAGACACACCTCACTATAAAAGGATGGAAGAACAAGGAATTAGAAACAAGGTAAAGAATGAAGGGAATGGAAAATGAGAGTGAAAGAAGCGTCCGAGGGGTGCAAACATTGTTTTATGGAATGAGTGGAGTCGGAAAACAAACCAATTCCACTAAGTGTTCCATAAAACGTTGTTTCACCCAGAAAGCTGTTGATGGGAAGGGAATATGGATTAGTTAGAATCCATCAACCAAGAAGCTCCAAAGAAAAAGGTGGAAGCGTCCCCATTCTGTTTAACGACCTTGTTAACTGGGCCGACCGCTTCATCAGAGCCTGTCCGAGAACCAAATTTCAAGCAGGGGATGCAACATTCTGGAGAAGAGATAGGATTTTGTGAGCAGAGTCAGAGTTTTTCGAATTTAAAAAAATGTAAATGAACAGCTTGGTGTGGCTATCGAAATCTTTGATATTTGAATAAAATTCGCTGATTTACAAATTGGTTGATCATTATGTGGATTGTGTTTCGTGACTAGCTTTATTTTCGTTAGGAATCAAAATAACATTTATGTTCGTATTAAATTTTAATCGAAAAGAATGGAGAACATGAATGATGAAACCGAAACTAAGAGTATGTACTGCTTTGTTCGGGTTCGGGCCATTGAAACTCGAGAAATTGGTTAATTTTGATATAACAAAGCAATTTCAAAACTAATGTAATTAGACAAAGGAATAAACACAAGTCTTGAAGGAATAATACACCTCGGTCAACAAAGACTTTGAAACTTTCACTGAAATTAGAAAATTTTCGAACTCGTAATTTGTAATCCACATTCCTAACTTGTTTGAATATTGATTGAGGCGAAATCCCAGTTGAAAACAACCGACAAAAAATGATATGTGCCATTATTGAACAAGCTTTGAGCTTTCCACCACCACTATGTATATGTTCAGATACACCTTAGTCCTGTGCACTTGAGCTTCAAGATACCCATGTCTTCAAAATAAACCAATGAAAAGCCTCCAAGCCATCTTTTTATCACTAAATCTCGCAAAGAACCTAAGATGACCCAAGAACCTGCCAAAAAAGGAGGAGGGAAAAAGAAATGTGAAGTTTAGGGAGTTTGATTAGGAAAGGCAAAGGAGATGCATGGGAGAAGGTGAAGAAGAGAGACTCAAGATAGAAAATACAAAAGGAAAGAAAGCTAAAAAGAATGGTTTTGTCTTGTCGCCTAACTCTCTCTCTTGAACAATTAAGTTCTTAGTGTTTAACACCTAGTACCCTAATACCATCTGGTATGGGAGCTACTAACCCAAAGTTCGCTTAAGAGTGTTAGGAAAGCCTAAAAAGACAAAACATAGTATAATTCCTAAGGGGCGATTAGAAGGAAAAATTCCCAAAATCGAATTACGTAAGAGAATCGGGAGCATCAAGCTAAAGAAGAACAGTAGTAGAACTCAAACATAAAGCCTGGGGAGTTTTTAGGAGGAAATAGCAATGAGAAAAGAAAGAGTTTTGGTAATCTCAACCTAAAATTCCATTCATCATACCCTTTACCTAAGCCTAACATTACAAGCCAAAAGACTGGATTGATTAAGGTTGGAATCACCTACATTAGCGGAGAATTACTATGAAAACAAGCATATGGACTTGAATAAATGTTAAGAAACTTCCGTAAGATTTACTAAAACCAAGAAGAAGTTGAGAAGGATGGCTGACCTGCACACACACACAGAGTAAGACTTGATAAATAAACTGTGTAAATACATTAGTTTATCAAGAAATTTTGTATAAAGTATACCATGCTTTATCTTTCATCTAAACTGCTTGAATTAATAAAGGATATCTTTTAGTTCTAGATTAGAAAGGTAAGATTTGCATAAAGGATGAAAAACAAAACAGAAAAATGTCCTTTTGTTTGAGGACAAAACAATTATTTTTTTCCTTTCACAGGACAAGCAAAATTTTAAGTTCGGGGGGTTTAAGGAGCTTAAAAGTCATCTTCTTTAGTCCATTTTTCTGCTTGATTTTCAAGTAAAAATTGAATAATTGATATACGTAATTACGGGAAGAACTCACCTATTTGTCACGCCAATGTGCAGATGTGAAGAAAGAAGAAAAAGCAAAGAAAAATGCGTAAATAAGTGGAATAAAAGTGCAATAATTGGCAGAAAGGTAAATGAAAAGAACTGGTCGAGTCATTGATGCAGCGGTTTACATGGGCCCAAATTTCGCGAGGTCGACATCAGGAAATTGAAGGAAATCTGATTCAGGTCGCGACATGGATAACAAGATATTGAGGTCACGACTTGAGACTTCTCGAGGAAGCCGCGAGAAACACGCTTGATGTCGCTGACGCGAGTGAAGTCGTGATATCGAGCCACGCTCAAAGTTACAGAGTCATAAATCGTCGCGACAACATTGATGTCACACACCGCCACGTTAAAGACTGCAAAAAGACTTAAGCTGATGTCACGACGCAGGATCGAGGTCGCTGACATCGTATAAACTACTTGAAAGTTCCGCAGAACTAAGTTGATGTCGCGACGAGATTGATGTCAATGACAAGAGGTCAAGTCACGACATCAAGAAACCATCAAGAGAAGACTGCAATATGCCGGATGTCGCGACATGATCGCCGCGACACCGCACTGCCGGGGCAGATGCGAAGCCATGAAGTGAGGTCGCGACAAGATATCGAGGTCGTGACATCAGGAACGACCCGATCAAAGCTGCAAAGACGTGAAGAGAGGTCGCGACAAGATGTTGACGTCGCGACATCAAGAGCGACTCGTTCAGCTTAATAGCCTCCATAAGATGATGCGTCGCACAAGAGATTGATGTCGCTACATCCGAAGACACGCTGAAAATGGCAGCTTGAATGAAGCCGAGGGTCGCATAAGATATCGACGCCGACATCGAGAGGAACAATTGAAACCCGCCAAGACGTGAGAGAAGATGTCATGACAAGATAGTGATGTCGCGACATCAAGAATGACCAAATCAAGGCTACATAGAGTGTTTCGATGTCGCTGACAAGATTTCCGATGTCGCTGATCGGCGATGTCACGACAAGGAAATCAAGTCGATTTGGAATGCGGGACTTGGGCCCGATACAAAAATCCACAACAAAGCACATCGATTTAGGGGCCCAACCGAAAACCTATAAATACGCCAGCCTATCCACCATTAAAGTAGCTTGGCGCTACGCACGAGGTCCGGAGAAATAAAGCTCATTTCTTTATTTTCTTTCTTTCTTTCTTCTTTTCTTGTTCTTTTAATCTGGTCAGCTTCTTGCATGCATCATGCCTCGCATTTTTTATTTTTGTTGTATTTTCTTAATCCTGATGTTATCGTTGAGTCAATAATGCGTATTTCGATTATTTTCAAATTATTACCGAAATGTTTAAGCTCAGATAAATTCGAATTGACATTTCAGCTTCAATCATAGCTTATTCTTATGGATCAAGAATGTCAGACGTAATTCAAGAATTTGAGGAATCACTTCCATTAAGTGGAACGCATAGTCGAATTTATCTTTCCCGTATCGCTTCCAAAGCAGCCTTGTTAATTTCTGGGCTTAATAAATTTACTTCGTTTTGGGTTTATTTTCTCAGACCGACACGGGCTTATACCCGTTAAGATTGCCATTGCTCGATTTCAAGGAGGTCCTCGAGTGACACAGGAAGACATTCCCGAGAGTAATGTACATTTCTTTTGAAGGTATATTAACCCGCTTATTAGGGGATCTTTCGAGCTTTGTGTTCACTTAGATAAATCCTCTTCACTTGAAATCAAGAACGAAGTTGAATGAGTTATCTATTTAAACAAGCAAAGAGTTCACCTCAATTCGATAGTTGAGGCCAACTCAAGGTTAGCCGAGATCTAATCAAGGAAAGGTTGATCTATTCTAATTTCGAGGAGGAGCAACTGAAGTCAGATATCCTCGCTGACCGATAACTTGGGAGCTTAAGGTTTACACCATAGTAAAATGGGTATGAAGTATTGCAAAAGAAAAATACCATAGATATTAAGTCCTTTAAAAGTAGTTATCTAATCTCTCAGACTGGTGAGAATCAGTCATAAATTAGATAATGAAATGTGGAGCGAGATCCAAATGCACAACAACTTCGACAGATTTTTGAAATTTGAGATAATCAAGAAAATCTTATCGATTTATTCATGTGACCGTATAGTTCACTATAACCGTTTTTATTAATGTGTCTTCCGAGGATAATTATCTGTATTCCGGGCCTTAACTAGAAATTTATTATTCCTTATTTTATTTTTCCGCTTTGTTGTTGTCTAAGCTTATTTTCCTTTTGTTTGTTTAATTTT